>JASFAX010002565.1:0-45470 GCA_030737875.1 Allium sativum
AAACTACTACGTGCGTTCTGTCGAACAAAATGAGGGCTCGAAAAGGTTGGATTTTGGACATTGATGAGGCCAATTCGATCGTGGATTTGTGGAGGATTTTAAGGGAAACGGTTTTTGATTTTATTTCAGAAGGGTGCACTCGTGATTATATAAAGGGAGTGACATTTGTTTGAACAGCGAGGCCAATCTTTGGAAGAGGAGACATGCCATTTCTTTGCTTCATTGGTTTAATTAGTGGTGAGGAGAGGAACACCTACTATTTTAATTTTGGTTAAGAAATGAACTACTCGGCCTGTTTGATTTTTCCTTAATGTTTTGTTTTTGCCCACAAAATTCTGATATTTTATTTTATTCTGAATCATTGTCCTTTAAATTAAAACACTCCTTGACTGCGAACTCCTTTCTGAACCCAACAACTATAAATCCTAGGGTAATACCACAATTCTGGACACACTAGGATAGGTCACGAAGTCCAATTCGATCATCTGTGAAGATATAAATTTAAATTGATATAATTTAAATTTCAAACTATTTATTCTCTTCGCTAATATTCAAATATTATTACCGTTAAAATTTCATATTAATTACTTGAACTGTTTTCAATTCAAATTAAAATTTGAATTCAACTAAATCCATTTTCTTATTCTGATAATTTAATATTTTCAATATTAAATTGAAATTGATTTTTTTATCGATAACTCTCAACATTTCAAACTTCCTTACGTAACTCTCCTTCGAATAAATCCCTATTCGATAACTCCTCCCTTCGAATAACTATATTCGATTATCTCTCTATCGAATAACTAGATTCGAAAACCCTTCTTCGAATAAAATATATTTGATTTACTCTATTCAATTTACTCTTATCAATTAACTTTATTTTATTAGCTCTTTTCACTTAACTCCTTCCGAACAAGCAATATTCGATAACTCCTTTAACTCTACTCGAATAAACTATATTCGATTAAACTCTATTCGCTTGACTCTAGATCGCAGCGATCACAATGGTTACGCCTGATTCCCCCAAGAAACATCCGACCACCCTAGGCTATCTGCAGCCCTGCGAATTACGCTAGCAGTCGTATGAAATGGCACTTATCCTGAGTAACTATGTTTGACTAACTCTATCTCAATAACTATGTTCGATCAACTTTTAATTGAATAACTAACATTCAATTAAATCCTAATTCGATTAACTATGTTCAATTAACTCTATCTGGTTAACTCTTAATTTGAATAACCAATATTCGATAAATTCTAATTGAATAACTAATATTCAATTAACTCTACGGATTAACCCTAACTGATTAACTCTAATTGGTTAATTCTTACTCTAATCGATTTATTCTAAATCTAATCGATTATTTCTAACTCTAACCGACTTTTCCTATTTGAATAACTCCTATTAGATAACGTTTATTCATTTATAAAGATTTATATTTAGTTATGGTTCTTCACTTTATAAATGTTCTCTTTAATAACGTTACTTCACTTATACAAGTGTTGTGCACCCCTTTCTATTTCAAACAATCGGTGTTAAAAACCAATATCTCTTCTCTATATAAGTTCAGACTTATATATTCCATTTATCGAATGATAAGTATTCAATTTAATTTATAAACTGTTATTTATAAATTAATCCTTTCTATTTATCTGTTAAAAACAGATTTTCATTTTCTATTCACCTTCTAAATATTCCTTTGATTAAATTTTATTTATTTAACAAATAAATATCTCATTTATAACATTCTATTTATTTTCTATAAATAAATATTTCCATTTAATCTATTTGTAAATGTTTTTCAAATATTTCTCCTTTTATTTGTTTGCTCATAACTTCCTTGGTATTTGTTTCACAAATATATTTTCTTTTTAACTCTTTTGGGTTTTTCCTTTATTCACACCCAATTCATATTTCATTGATTTTACTCAATTTATTTACCTTGATCCATTTAACTTACTTAAGTTAAATTTAATTTCAATCATTCAAATTCCCATTAACTAGTTGCTAATTAACTGTTTTGCCTAGTTCACCCTTTTATTTGAATATAACTTGTTCAAATATATGTCAACTTAATTATAAACTAATCTAATTATATTTTCAACTCGAGTTATATATTCGATTTCGAATATAAATTCTCAATTTCTTTCAATTATCCAAAAACCCAATTTCGATTCAAATTTCCTTTAACTAATTATTCTCCAATTTAGTTAATTCTATATAACCATTTAAAATATGATTTTTGTCTTAAAAATCATTTCACTTACTTCACTGGAGTTCATATTTATTTTATATCTCTAGTCTGGATTTTTCTAATGCCAATTCGGATTTTATTCCCTAAAAATCCTTTTACTTATTTAGTTAAACCGTTATGGTTTTATAATGGTTCTAGCGCTGCTTTTCTAAAAATTTGATTTTGACATAACTCAAAATCTATACGACGAAATCCAGATTTATCTCTTTCATTAGAAAACTATTATTCAACCGGTCCCGACGATTCTTGTTTCAAAGAATTCCGACTTCAATTGAGTTCTGTATACTAAATTGAAGTTCGAATCGCCAATTTACGAACTGTCGCGCTATGGCGAGCTCGTTTTAATTATATTTATAAATATAAACGTTTTAACTTTGTTTATAAATTCAACTCCGTTCTGATATATATATCAAATCCATTTTTCCATTTCAACATAATATTCCCGATCTATTTCACTTCTAATATTCAAATCCTATATCTTAATTTGAAATATTCAAATTCCATTTGAATTTCTTTATTCAAACTCTATATTATTTCCTTCTATTCAATTTCTATTTGAATTTTCTTCTATTCAAATTCTATTTGAATTTTCTTAACTTCAATTCCCATTTGAAATCCTTTATTCAAAAATCCATTTCAAATCCCTTATTCAAATTCCATTTGAAATCCTTTATTCAATTTATATTTAAATTCCTTTGTTCAATTTCTATTTGAAATCCTTTGAATTTAAATTCTATTTGAAATCCTTTGAATTTAAATTCTATTTCAAACTCTATATTTTCTTGAATTCTAATATTCAACCTCCACTTTATATTCTCTTTGAAATTCTATTTAACCAAATTCCTTTTGAATTCTAATATTCAAATCTCTATTTGATTTTTCATTATTCAAATCCATTTGAATTCCTTTGAATTCAAATTCCATTTCAATTTTTCTTATACAATTTCTATTTGAATTTTCTATATTCAAACTTATTTAATTTCCTTTGAATTCAAATTCTATTTCACTTCTATTTGAATTATATATATATTCAAATTCCTTTATTTTACTTCTATTTGAAATCTATATTCCAATTCCCATTTCAAAATTCCTTTGAAGTAATATAAATATATACATATATTTATATCTATCCCAAATTCAAAACATTTGAATTTTCAAACAACTTGTTTCTTTTCGAACAAATTTCCATCAAAACTTTTCTAAGGCAGCAATTCATCACTTAGTAACTCGAAAATGAACACTGATGATGTTGCGACCATCATCAGAATTATTTCCCAGCTACTGAATGAGTTCAGTACTATATTTCTTTCAAACTCCATTTAGAAAAATATTTTCCAAACTCCCAGGATTTTATATTCTGAATTCTGGTTGGAATTCAATTTCAATTTATCACATTTGTATATTTGATTTCATATACAAACTCTACTGGTTATATATCTATTTCTGTTTTATAATCTAATTTGATTATAATCCTAACAATCAACTTAACTATTTAAAAACAATATCGTGTTCAATCTTCTGTTCAAATGTTTATAAACTCCTATCGACATCGTGGCGTCCCACGATTCGATCAGAATTCATAATCCACTCAACAGACTAGTCAACACAATATAAAACAGTTTTTATATCAAATAACAAATACGCTCTCTCATATATATATATATATACACTCAACTCATTCTAGGACACTACTGATCCTATCTCTAATGAGCACAATTCTACACAGCCTAGGTATTTTCTCAACCTAAGCTCTGATACCAACTGTAATGACCCGCAAATCTGCAACATCGGAGTTGACTGTATACATCATACGTCCAACCCAAATATCACGAAAATATGAAACATTTTTTTATTTAGAAGAAAGAGATAGAAGAATAACAGAAATAACAACACAGAATCTCACATCGCAGCGGAACAAAATATAATATATCATATCTTTGAAATACAAAATCTTCACTGTATAACATACACTTATCAGAATACAACACTTACAACACAGCGGAACAACACTATAACTAGATAACACTGAAGCCTCCTGCTCCAAGCTCCTTTAGATATATCTGAAAAATCCTGAACTACTTGACTGCCCGTACAAATTTAGGCACCCAAGAGTTTAGGTAGAACAAAACAAAATAAACTTCGGGTCAGTCATGGGACTGGTATGAGTAAAACAGTTTAAAAACAGTTCGAACAAGTAAACGATATCTCATAAGACCACGCCGCATAACGGAACGGGTTTTTCCCTTATGAGAATCCAAAATATCTTTATATCAAAAACCTTTTGATATTATAATAATGTCTATCAACCATAGTATATATATAATCATCTAGCAGAAACGCTTTCATCTCACGTTCTACATATATAGTATACAATCAAAACCGCAAGCACGTATTGGGTAATGGATTTCCAACTATGACAAGGTATGGAACCACCTTTCGCTAATGTACCTCTAGAGAGGAATACACTGGGTTCAACAAGAACATCTTGCAACCCGGCCACACATGACCGACCACTCATTTCGCTTGAGTGTATCGAATGTATATCACCGACGGTTGGGATCAGCAACCGTTTCCCGAATGGGACAACATCGATAATAGATTTTTAGAAGTAAATGAAACTCTAGATCAGGTGATTATACACCCTACTTCGGTGCGACCGTCTTAGCCATGCTGCCAGCCCGATTTTTGTCATTTACCGGATGATGAGGCTAGAAGTTACGCTTTATCATCATACCAGATTCACTTTGAATGCCACATCGTCAAATCCATCAAATCATCGATTGACGTCTACAACAATACATTATGTGTTAGCTAAAAGAAGATTCCTTCTCCGCTTCCACTCTTGGAACGGTTGAAGAAATCAATGTACGTGACCTTTCTGGAAATACTTTGTCAGACATCCATCCATACCCGTCACCCAGGAACAGGATGAACCGAAGGCACTATTTCTATTAATAGAAAAAGTCCTTGTACTCTACTCCGTCTTCGATTATCTTTATATAACCTGATTCACACGCTACTGCCAATACGGAGTGGTTCTTCGGATAATAATCCAACCGGTCTCTCCATATTGACAACGATGGTCAAAACTTCGATAGTCTGTGATTTAACTATCGAATAAAAACAAGTGTTTCGATAGTTGATGATTTAACTATCGAATAAAACAAGTGTTCATCCAAACATCCAACAATCACTGAGCCTTTAATTAATATTCCATTAATTAAATCTCTTCTCTATTTCTTTATCAATATTTGTTAACCAAATATTTTCAATAACCATATTGGCCTTTTTACGCTATTGGAAAATATTTCCGAATATCGCCTCCTTTATTTTCTAACTTTAGAAATATTTTTATTCTATTTATAATTGGAAAATATTCTAATTACTTATATCTTTTCCGATCTCGTTTTATTTCTATACTTAGGAAATATTCTATTATTCTATTTCCCGGCTTACACTTATTTGGGTTAAAACGGATGTTGTGTAAAACATCGTTACGACAACCCAAATACTATATTCCACTAACTCTTATTCAACATTGATCTTCGAGCTTGAAATCTTACTGTTTATCTGTTAATAATGAAGTCAATCAAGTTGGGGTATAACTACCTCTCAGACCTTGACTGAATAACATTTATAACGTCAAACAGATATGACTACTTACTCGAATAATCAATACCATACGACTACTGATTCACTTTTAAACACGTATACTCTTCCTCTTTCTATTCTTACTAGATTTTATTCCTAGTCTTCCTTTTTGATTATACTATTTTATTTCTAAGTTCGTTTCCTTATCGACTTCTATATATATTGATACGTTGATTTCTAACTATCAAATTATCTTAAAAATATTCTAACTCCTTAAATTCCCAAAAAAATTCGCCATAACCTCCTTTGTACCGGGAGCATCGGGAAAATCCCCAAACTGCCACACAGGCCTCTTCCAATTAAAAAGAAAAAGAAAAGCCAAGCGGCTAGCCGATACGGTGCATAAAATCTCATATGGAAATTAAATACGTACCTTTTTGTCGGGCATTCTATATATATATACCTTCTAACACTTTATTCCAAACCTGTCTCCTGTATATTTATACCAGTCCAATCTATTTTAACTATACCCATCGTTTTAACTCAATTTGTTAACTAAATCTATTAATTAACTTCTTAGTCTAATCCACTTCTATTTATCCAAATCTATTTATTATAAATCCCATTTGAATTTCTATATTCAAATTCCATTTGAAATACTATATTCAAATTCTATAGTTAAACTCCGTTTGAATTCTATTATTCAAATTCTATTTCAATTCCTTATATTCAAATTCCATTTGAATTCTCTGCATTATTTATAAACAACGTTTATAACTTCAATTCAAATCCCACCTTTCCATTTATAAACAAAGTTTATAAATTCGATTCAGATCCCATAATTTTCTTTATAAATAGAGTTTATAAATTCGATTCAAATCCCATATTTTCATTTATAAACAAAGTTTATAAATTCGATTCAAATCCCATATTTTCATTTATAAACAAAGTTTATAAATTCGATTCAAATCCCATATTTTTATTTATAAACAGAGTTTATAAATTCAATTCAAATCCCATCTTTCCATTTATAAACAAAGTTTATAAATTCGATTCAAATCCCATAATTTCCTTTATAAATAGAGTTTATAAATTCGATTCAAATCTCACCTTTCCATTTATAAACAACGTTTATAAATTCAATTACTTGTTTATATATCTTCAAAATAAGTTAATATTTTCTATTGTTTTATTTAAAATTCAAATTCTATTTATAAAAATAGAATTCCCTTTTTAAATCTCAAATACCCTTTTCGATATTTTTATAAATCAATATTCAAGCCCCATTGATATTTTAAATAATCAAATCAACCAATTTTCAATCATTTGATTTTTAACACATCATATATGAATATATATGAAATCAAACAAACAACAAACAGATAATATATTTTTGAGGAATCCAGTCGGATTCCTCCAACCTGTTTTTCTTGCATCCACAGACGTTAGCACATAAATAATACCCATCCTGCTTCGAGGCAGGATATCGCGGTATAGAAGGTCATCCACTAATCATAGCTTGGGGCATATAGGGTGATCATCCGCTAATGAAACCGCGGGCATCCGCTAATGAGACTGTGGGAATCCAACCAATCATCAACCCAATATATATATATATATATATATATATATATATATATATATATATATGTATGTATAATAGTTAAGCCTAAATAACTATATATATTTTAAAACAATCAAACAGCATTCAAACAAGCACAGACTATTATTTTTAACTATATAAAAATAATACTAAATAAAAGGTGAGATTTACCCACCGAAATTGCAGTCGTCGAATATCATGTTTATTTCCAAATCACCGTCTACGACTCTACTCAAATTGTATCGAATATATTTCATTTTGTACCTACGATAAATTTGATTTGAATTTACTGATCAACGTTTATTTATTTGAATTAACTATTTGAACAAATAAATAAATTTCCTATATATACATACATACATATATATATATATATATATATATTAAACACATTATAAAATTAACAACTTATATAAGCTTTTAAGTTAGTTAAAATTATTAACATTCTACTAACTAAATAAATTTAACTTAACCAACATACCATTTATATATTTATACCCAAATGGTAATCTAAATATTTACTTAGTGTACTAGCTAAACATATAGGATGGTAAAGATTTCCTTAGTCAGTTTCAAATTCTGATTGGCAGAAAATGTCATATCTTATAGGAAATTATAAACTTATATAAGCTTTTAAGTTAGTTAAAATTATTAACATTCTACTAACTAAATAAATTTAACTTAACCAACATACCATTTATATATTTATACCCAAATGGTAATCTAAATATTTACTTAGTGTACTAGCTAAACATATAGGATGGTAAAGATTTCCTTAGTCAGTTTCAAATTCTGATTGGCAGAAAATGCCATATCTTTTTCAATAGAGTACTAGATCTTAGTTTTAATTGATATACTAAATCTGATTTAAATAAGAATTCAACATGTGAATTTTATTTTTATTTAAACTACTCAACATTAACTAATTTAAATATAAATTTGATTACCTTAAAACCATGATAATACATGAATCAATCCCTTAACCGATCTTCTCCAAATTGAGGAATCTCGCCCCAGTAACAAGGAAACCCACAAAGTCGGCTTCTCCCACCATCCCTAACTCCTTTTGCCGTCCACTGTTCCACGTCCTGGCATCACCATTGAATCGAACCTGAACACCTCCCTCAACCGTGACCTTCATCCCCCTTCACGCAGTGCCCATCGAACTCCATCGGTCTTTCCTGAATCGCAGACATCCCATTTACCTCGCTACCACAAACCCAGCTCATTAAACCCATCGTACTCAACATCACCTCTCTCAACGCTTGAAACCTTCCCTGTTGAAGTCGAACACTCCACTCGACACTCAGACTGTCAAACGCCACTTTCTGATGCTTGAACAGACATCTCGATCCCCTCTTTTTCATTATACCAGCGTTTCACTCTACATCACCTACGACTGACCACGACACCCACTCTGACTCCTAGTTTCGAACCCAAACGCCCTTAATCGAGGCTGACCGAAAACCTGAACTGGTGCTCGAGATTGTCGAGTATTCCGGAAAACTACTATGTGCGTTCTGTCGAACAAAATGAGGGCTCGAAAAGGTTGGATTTTGGACATTGATGAGGCCAATTCGATCGTGGATTTTGTGGAGGATTTTAGGGGAAACAGTTTTTGATTTTATTTCTGAAGGGGGCACTCGTGATTATATAAAGGAAGGGAGTGACATTTGTTTGAACAACTAGGCCAATCTTTGGAAGAGGAGACGTGCCATTTCTTTGCTTCATTGGTTTAATTAGTGGTGAGGAGAGGAACACCTACTATTTTAATTTTGGTTAAGAAATGAACTACTCAGCCTGTTTGATTTTGCCTTAATGTTTTGTTTTTTCCCACAAAATTCTGATATTTTATTTTATTCTGAATCATTTTCCTTTAAATTAAAACACTCCTTGACTGCGAACTCCTTTCTGAACCCAACAACTGTAAATCCTAGGGTAATACCACCATTCTGGACACACTGGGATAGGTCACGAAGTCCAATTCGATCATCTGTGAAGATATAAATTTAAATTGATATAATTTAAATTTCAAACTACTTATTCTATTCGATAATATTCAAATATTATTACCGTTAAAATTTCATATTAATTACTTGAACTGATTTCAATTCAAATTAAAATTTGAATTCAACTAAATCCATTTTCTTATTCTAATAATTTAATATTTTCAATATTAAATTGAAATTGATTTTTTTATCAATAACTCGCTATAAAAATTGATTTATTTACTTAACTCAATATTTAAATCCATATTAAATAAATTTAAAATTTAACCCATAAGGATCCGGGTCATTACAAAACCAAATACAGAATAAAAATTATTTTTAAACATAAATTATATAACAATATTTCAATTCTTCAATTAAGCCAGTAATTAGAACAGAAGGCAGCTTCTTTTGGATAATGTAGCAATATTTGCTTCATTTCCATTCATAATCCACTTCTTCTTTTGTCAGATTTCTACTCCTTTTGCAATTCCTGCAAATTCACATACACATATGTGATTCATATCTAGCGTGATACTATAAACGTTTAAGTATATGGATATAACATTTATACCGTATTTGGTTGAAGTCATACTTCAGTTTTCCCTTTTTGATCTTCTATATTTGAAAACCAATTACGTTTTAATTTGTTTAAGGTCAATCCTCAAATTTCGATGTTAGTCAAGAAATTGGATTTAATTCAATTCATCCTCCTTAAGGATTAATTTTAGTAATAAATTATCAAGGTTGTTTTCCACTTAATATCTACAGTAGATATTAAATAATAAAACAATAATAACTGATTTTTGCAATATATATATATATATATATATAACAAAAACTTTGACAATCAAAATTTATATTAATATAAATGCATAATTTAAACTGAAACATGCTCCCACACAAATTAACATCCCGATATATGTATATATATGTATGTTATATATATATATATATATATATATATATATATATATATATGTATGTATGTATGTAATTGCCTGAATTTCTGTACTATTTGAGCTAACTAAATATACCATACGTCCAACCCAAAATTATACAAAAATGCAAGCCATTATGGGTTAAAGAAGAAAAGGATAGAAGAAGAATAGAAATTACAACTTAGAATCTCGCATCACAGCAGAACAAAATATAATGTACATAATAGCTTTTGGAATACAAAATTTTAACTGTATAAACATACAATTATCAACAACACTCACAATACAATGAAAATAACAATAGCTATATAACGCTGAAGACTCCTGCTCCAAGCTCCTGCAAGTATACATGTAAATACCTGAACTACTTGACCGCCCATACAAATTTGGACACTCAAGAGTTTAGGGTAAAACAAAACAAAAGAAACTCTGGGTCGGTCATGAGTCTGGTGTGAGTAAATTCCAACCACTTGGTTCAACTTTTAAAAATCCTTTTTAAAATAAAGGATAATCGTATGACCGATCCACATATAAACACAGATGGTTTTTACCTTACGATAACCCAAAACATTCTTTTAAATCAATACTATTGTGATATTATAATACTCTCTAAAGCAAATAAATAACAATCTAGCAAAACGCTTGCATCTCACGCTCCACGTACATAGTATACAATCAAAATCGCTTGCTCTTACTAGATAATGGATTCCAACTAGCAAGGTATGAGACCACCTTCCAATAGTGTATCTCTGGAGAGGAATACACTAAGTTCAACAAGAACATCTTGCAACCCAGGCTAAACATGACAGACCACTCACTTCGCTTGAGTGTACCGAATGTATTGTTACCAATTGTTGGGATCAACAACCGTTACCGAAAGCATACAACAATGATAGAATAAAGAAACAAATGGATTTTATCTAGATCAGGTGACAGTACATCCTAATTGGGAGAGACCCTCTTAGCCATGTGACCTTTTCGATTTTATACCATTTGCCGGTTGTGAGGCTTGAGGCTACGTTTTAAATTTTTAACACCACTGCAATCGTTTACTTTGAATGTCACATCGTCTAACCCGCCAAATCATTTATTGATTTTTTAGGAATACTCTGTAAGACACTCAACCATACAAGTTATCCTAGGACTGGACAAACCGAAGGCACTATTCCATTAATCTATCTTAGGTAATTTCTACCTAGGATCAACAAAACATCCCTTACACTTCACTCTGTCTTCAATTATCTTCATCAAAATTTGATTTGCAATGCTTACGACCATATGGAGTGGTTTTCAAATAATAAATTTAATCGGTCTCTCCATATTGATAACGATGTATTAAATTAATCAATATTTCGATAGTCGGTTATTTAACTATTGGAAAAAAAAACATTCGTCCAAAGATCTTATTTTAAATCGAATTATTATTGTTTAGCACCGAACAATCACTGAGCCCCTTTGATTAATATTTCATTTATTTATCATTTCCCAATTTAACTTCAATATCTTTACCCTGATATTTTTCCAAGCCCGTTTAGCTTCTCACGATTCTTGGAAAGACATTTCCATTTATCATAACTATTTATTTTCTACATTATAGAAAATATCTATTTTTAACATTGGAAAACATTTCCATATATTCACAAGTCACTATCCTTCCACATTCATCACTCCCTAACCGTAAACTAGTAAGAGAACAACTCCCGAAGTATCAAGCCTGAAGGCCGAAACCAACATCAGATCGACACTCAGGCAGACATTCAACTCGACTAATCTCCAGTAATTTTCTAATTTCCTTAACTTCTTATCAACGGAATCATTTAACCAGAAAAATGTTTGCTTTTAAAATATCATTCACTTTAAAACGTGTATACGTTTCTCCTTCCAACTTCTCAAGATTTAATTTTATAAATTTCCATTTTTCTTATAAAATTCCATTATATGTTTATTTTCTTATTAAATTTCATATATAATGGATAAGTCCATTTCCAGTTATTAATTTTCTTAAATTTTTCTATCTCCTTAAATTTTTCGGAAAATTTCGCCATTATCTCCTTGTACGGGTCACTTGGCATGTGACCGCCCGCCCCGCACCAGCCGACATTTCCAATGAAAGTGCGTAGTCCCAATGTCCAACTAGCACGGAATGGTCGCCAAAGAAAGGAAAAGGAAAATGAACTAACCAAGAACCTGTAGAATGTCTCACAGCGCATGGAATAAAATATAATAACAACATACTTGACATAAAACAGGCGAGACAGTCCATAAGCTGAAAACTAAAACTAAACATCATAGCAGTGGAAATCCAAATACAACTTATGTTCCACATCATTATTATTACAACTTTTCAAACTGTCTCTAAAGCAAAGCAAAGGAAAAGGTACACTACTAATACCCAAAGTAGTGACCAGCAGCGACACATGGAGAATATCTATATATATCACACATGGAAGCCTCCTGCTCGTCTCCGGTACAGCTACTCGTGCATCACCAGCTAACTTGTCTCTAGTCTGCTCGTTTAGGAGCACCCAGAGTAATACGAAGAGACATAAAACTCTGGGTCAGACAAAAGTCTGGTATGAGCGATAAGTAGCAAAACAGAACAATAACAAGTATACAAAACAATACCTGAACCAGGACCTACAACCAAAGAGTTAGCAGAACATACCGCTCAATACTCTAAGGTGCCACTAACATATGGTGTAAAGATACAGGGGTGGAGTGTACATGTCATAGTGATGTCAAACAATCAAGCATAGCTGTAACAACCCAGAAAAATCTGAGCCAGTTTAAAATTTTTATTTTGGCAATTTCAATGAATTTTGAATATTTAAAATGGATTATTTTAAATAATATCGACAAGAAAGTTATTTTGAATGGAGTCAGAACGTATAGATTTATATAGATCTTCGTTAGAATATAAATATTTATTTTAAATTACAAAAGCAATAGAAAATGGCGCGGTAGTTCGATAATTCGATTTCAAAGTTCAAATGAATGTACATGATTCACAATAAACCGGATTTTAGCAAAACCAAAAATAATAGAATCTAATAGAGAATATCTTTCCAACGGATCTGAAAAATTGAAATTTCATAGCGGGAATCAAAAGATATGGCCAAATGAATTTTCAGAATAGTCGTTATGGAATTCTGGCGCTTAAAAATGGATAATTTGCAAACGACCTTGGATTTCGACGAAACCAAGTTTGTTGGATCCGTGATGTCAAGTTATTGCTAGATTCCAAAATTCGTAATTTTTCGATTCGGTATGTGAGCGTGGCAAAGGAAAACACATTTGACCAGTTTTAGTTGATTTTAATCGAATGGAAAATAGCCATTTTTCGAATGGTCTCAGAATTTGACGAAATTAGTTTTGTTAGGACCGTACCATCAATACGAAGCTAGAAATAATTTTTCTGAAATTTTTCGAGTCCGTATGTGACCCCGATAATTTGAAATGTACGTTTACAATTCACTATAAAGATTTAAATGTAAATTCAACGGAAACTTATCATAACAACCGAATTGGCCTACAAAACATATCCCATTGTGTTCGGAATGAGGATATTACGCTAGGGACGACAGTCGTTGGGCCTCGTTTCGAGTTCAAATAAGAAAGTTACTTTTTTTTAAAATAAAATAATAAAATAATTATATAAACTTCTCCACCCCCTATCTCTCGTTCAAAGTCAACCAAGAGGAAAAATTAAAAAAACTTGCACGATCCACGCTCCTCCTCCTTCCTCAATCCATGACCTCCACCTTGCCTCTGACCCCGCCTCCATCTTCCTATCCTCCGCCGTTCACTCCTCTTCCACCTTTGCACCCAAACCCCGTCCTCATGTAAACCGCATCGTGTAGCCCTAGCCCTATTTGACCCGTGAACCCGCCGACACACCAACCGGAAGCGCGCCCCTCTTCTTCCACCTCCGCACCCTCCCCCTTCTCCTCCACCTCTCCGCCCTCTCCCCAAATCAATTTCAGCCACGCCCTAACCCTAGCGCTGACGCCTCCGCCTGAAACCGGACGTCGAGGGTCCCCTTGAGCTGCTCCGCCGCTCCCAGCAGGCCCGACGCTGCCTCCCCGACAGTCTCTCCCCTCCTCTTCTTCAAGCGACAATGAGCTTCCTTTTTCTTTATTATTATTTCACTTTCTGATATGTAATAAGGTTAGTAATTAAAGATTGTTTTAAAATAACCCTAGCATGGTTTTAAAAACTGAAATTAAAAGATTTGATTTTTAATTTAAATAAAGATTTGGTTTTTGTAGCATAAATATTAGATCATATTTTGAATAGAGAAAAGATCGAATTTTGAACGTAGAAAAGGTTCGGTTTTTATTCATATAAAGTTTTGATTTGTAAAAGAAGAAAGATGTGACTTTTAGCATATAAAAAATATATTTTTTATAATGTAGAAGATAAAAATATAATTTTTATAAAGTAGAAGTATTAAAAATATGTTTTTTATATAATAGAGAATATAAAAATATAATCTTTATATAAGTAGCGAAGAAAAGAATTGATTTTTATTGTAAGCAAAATATAATTTTTATATTATAGGAAAGTTAAAAATATAATTTTTATATTATAAAAAGAGTAAAAATATAATTTTTATATTATAGAAAGGTTAAAAATACGATTTTTATATTATATAGATAGTAAAAATTTGATCTTTATATATGTAGCTAAATAAAAATCCGATCTTTATATAAGAAGAAGAAATAAAAATATGACTTTTATTTATTAGAATGAAGTGATAAAAATATAATTTTTATTATAAACAGCAGAGAAAGGACTGCATAAGAATTTCAAACCGATCCAGACGGTTCAGCAGTTCAAAAGCAAAGCATGGTGGGGTGGAACCCTCGGTGAGAACTTCTCACTTTGACTCTTCTTTTCTAGTTATATAAATATATACTAGGATGCAGACGGTGTTTAGTAGCACCCGATACCACTGTCCACAGACCATGGACTTGTTTGTTTGGTTGCATAGATTGGTTAGATTATTTGAGATGAATTTGATTGTTTGGTGAAATGGAAATTGATTTGATTGATGTGTGAATGGCGTGGGCCATTACTAGACTGGGGATAAGGCTAGGCCTTGTCCCGTTTCTAGTATTGTGCCGTTATGCCGCCGAAAATTTCTAGAATAAGTTAGAAAAATAAAAATATCATTTTAGTGGATAAATGAACTGAATAGAAATTCATGTGTTGAAATAAAATATTTGATCATTAAAGATATAATTTTTAACGTGTGCGAATAAAATAAAATATTCATTTACAAACCAGACGGTTTGTTTATGTACACTGATTTGACTGATATTGTTTGGGACGATAAATTTTACACATCGCCCAACTTCACAAATAATATTCGGTGTTTGTTGATGTGAAACCCCGCACGGGTATTGGGATGATATTTGACGTACACTAGTCCCAATAATTAGTTTTGTGTCGATCGATAGGTTGACAGACAGTTGTGTTGTGCACTTTGGATGATGGCTGATTATTTAATGTTGCTATTATATACATGTGTTGTGTGGAATCCATATAATTAACATTATATGGTAATTGATTGGGCCTCATTCCAATTCAGAAAATAAAGAATATAATAAAATATATATTCATGTGTTGAAAAAAAAATCCATGTGTGGAGTGCATTCGTGTGTTGAATAGAAATTCATGTGTGGAATGACATTCGTGTTTAAAATAAATTCTTTTAACAATAAAAATCACATTTTTATCATATATATGAACTGTAAAGAACATTCATGTGTTGAATAAAGGACTAGAATGATAAAAATCATATTTTTATCGTATAAGTGAAGTGAAATATTCATTTGTTGAATAAAATAACGAAGTTATTGAAATATATAAAGCCGTGTTGATTAGAGATGCGCTATTTTGATGCGAACGACATTTATATCGAGTATGTTTGTTTTTATAATGAATATCGAAAAGTGATTTCAAAATCAAATCTTTTGAAATGAAATTAGAATTTAATTAGAATTGAAATTAAATGAATTGAATTTGAATTGAAATTGAATTGAATAGAATTTAATTAGAATTGAAATTAAATGAATTGAATTCGAATTGAAATTGAATTAAATAGAATTTAATTAGAATTGAAATTAAATGAATTGAATTCGAATTGAAATTGAATTGAATTGAATTTAATTAGAATTTAAATTGAATGGAATTGAATTCGAATTGAAATTGATTTGAAAATAAAATGAATTCGAAATGAATTGAATTGAATTGAATTGAAATGAATTTAAAACGAGTTTATAAGGAAGAATTCAATTTTGATTTAAAATTGAATATGAAGTTGAAACTGTTTAGGAAAACAAATGTAAAACTATTTATAGAATTCATTTTAAATAGTAATCGACGAAGAATATATTATATATATATAATATAATGGCCTGAATAGAACGCGCCGCACTGCGGTAGTTAGTGAATTTTGAACACTGACTTCGAATTGACGTTACGGGAATCCGACCGTCGGATTTTCCTGAAACCGGAACCGTTGGGTTCGCATCGAAAAGAGATTTCCAATGAATATTTGAAATTTGAAATGTAACTGTTGGATTTGGAGATACGTCCAAATCAGATTTAGAAAAGTCGCTGTAAGTGCAGTTCGACGACCGTTATTGGAAATCGGCTGTACGGGCCTTGATAAAATTATTAAAAATATCTATAATTTGTGTAAAATCAAAATATATGAATTGTAAAGAACTGGGATGAAAAATTCCCTATTTGAAAGGATAAAAATATATTTTATCGAAATGAACTAGTTTTGAACTAGAATTAAAATCCAACATTTTTAAATAAATAAATTGGGTTTGAAGTGGTTTTAAAAATAATCAGAATTTGATATTGAATATAAGCCGATATATTTTCTATTCAGAGCTTTGTATTTAATATCAAATGGAATTTGGGTTTGTCGTGAACCGTATTTTAAATGACGTTGGTTCTTTAACCAAATTAAAGATTAGAACTAGGGAAGTTTTAAGGAATTTTTAACTAGATTGAAACGATCGAGAAAGGAGTACCACCAGTTTTTCTCCAAGCGATAGTTAAATCTTTAACTAGATTTGAACGTGAAATTGTAATTAGTTTTAAGGATAACACCTTGGTGTTATATATGGGGTATTACCCGTTTTGCTCCATGGGATAAATTGGTTGGGATTGGGAAATAAAATAAATAATTACTTCGGTGTGGTTCGCTAATTCCGACTAGCATGAAATGATATTCATAGGAAGATTAAAGGATAAATTCCAAAGAATTTATCTTTGATAAAATTAATGGGAACCTTTCCCTAAGAATGTGAAATTTAGTAACTGATGAATTGGAGTGAGGCGTATGTTGTGTTTGTGTAACAATTGTTTATTATATACGTGGGTTATTCAGAAAGGCTGGGTCTATACCCATTCTGAATAACTGATTCGACGATAAGTCGAAGATGAAGATGGTGATATGCGAGGAAAGTGCCTACGGTTTCATTCAGACTCAGAAAGAACTTGTAAATGGACTGTGTGTCTGACATTGGATTTTATTTTGTGTGATTGATTTCTATTAAATATATATCTGTTTGGCGGCGGATTTATTCTCTTGCTTAACGCCCTTCTCTGAGACGTACGAGCTTAGAGGTTGTATATTGATAGATATCAATCGCATGGCATGAATTGCCTGTGCGGCATGCCTAAGTGGCAAATGATCAAGGCTTTTGTTGAAAAGCAAAGTCTTGAGGTTGATGATCAAAGCACGGCCTATGTGGCTTGGCTTTGTGTATAACGTGAATTCGCGAGCCTCACACCTTGGTATGAGTCAAAAACGTGATACGGACCTAAGGAGTGCACGACGTTTCTTTTTAGCTATGGGTTGTGTCAATGCTTAAACTGGCTGACATTTATATAATTTTCACCTGTGTGGTTGTTGGATGCGAGGCGCCTCGATTTTAGGTCTGTTAGGACCGGGAAACGTGTGTTCAGGAATAACTAATCCTCAAAAATAAGGTAGGACTGGCCTTGGAGGTTCCATAGGATCATAGTGGGGTCCTGAGACATTTGCTAGAGTGTCTCGAATCGGAGAGGAGCTTGCCCCTTGCCTCGACTCATGACGGAAATCCATTTTCCAATACGTGTATTTCGGTTTTATTTGTAGAGCCTAGTATGGCGACATAGTGGGATGGGGCGCTTATGCCGTCTATGATTTATATTTATGATTGAAATTGTTTTGACACTATATACTTATAATAGTATCAAATGATTTATTTTAAATGTATCAAGCATGTTTGGCTATTATAAGGGAAAACCCTATCCTCCGGCTTGCGTTGCATTGTGTGATGGGACCTCGGTCTTATAATAGCTTCATTTTTCCAAAAAGCATTGCGTTGTTTATTCTATGCACTGGTATCCTTGGGAGGAAACCCGTTCTGTGTTATACGGCATGGTCCCTTGAATTACTTTCTTTTAAAGTAAAGTTTTAAATAACTGTTTTAGTTCTCACACCAGTCACATGACTGACCTGGAGTTTATAGTTTTAACCTAACCTCTAGGTGCCCCTATTTTCCGCACGGGCAGCTAGTAGTTTTGGTTTCGCAGATTTATATTCACAGGACCTGGTTTATAGCTGAAGTGATATTCGGAAAGCTCTGTATCCGTGTATTTCTTCCAGTTATGTTTTGTATTATTTTTTCGCTGCAGTATTGTATTTAAATCTCTGATATTGTATATTGTGTAATATTTATTCATACTCTGTAATATTCTTGTATTCAGATGGAATTGTTGTAATAAACAATTAAATGTTCTTCTTTCTGTGTTCTGATTTGTCCTGTTCTCATACGATCAGGGGTTTCGAACGGTCTTAGTCGGTTATACGATCGATTCGGATCGAGCGAATTTCCTAGTTGTCACATTTGGTATCAGAGCTTTGGTTTACAAAGCTCGAGAACAAGACATATTAGAACCAAACGAAAGAATTCATCAGATATTGGATTAGTAATATCCAATAAGAATAACTCATTAGAGATAGGATCAGCAGTATCCTAGAACGAGTCGAAAGGGAGTATATTTTTCAAATAAAAATAAAAATCAATTTTGTTTTGAAAATTTAAACAATTTTATACGTATTTGAATATTTATTTTATTTTGAATTCGGACAATCCAATATATAAAGATTTTGCATATACGCCTTGCAAATGTGTATTCGAAGTTTTAATATACTGCATAGATATAGAATCACACTCTAGTCAGCCAGAGATGATTCTGATGATCGGTGCACCATCATCAGGGTTTGTGTTCGAGTTTCGAAAGTGAGATATCTATATATTCCATTAGACTGGTGTGAGAACCAAAACTAGATAGGATATATTGTTGTGATTTGTCATCAAAAACATGATTTTCTATATATATATATATATATATATATATCAAAATTATGAATTTTAAATGTTAATTCACTAATTGATTGATGGTTGTGTTGTATGATTATGTGTTTAAACCATTATAAGAAAGAACGGTGAATTTAGGCCAAATTGAACCAAATATTGAACTGTATTGTAAATTATTTGGAAATGCATGCATGTACATATATATGTGTGAACAGGTCACAGCAAGGAGGCTGGAGAAGAGGAATAAAATTGTTTGCCTGACAAATAGGTACATGTTTATTGTATTTCTTGAGTTTTGGGTGATTTTATGAGCCGATTGGCTAGCCGCTTGGCTTTTTCTTTTCTTTTTTGGATTGAAGAAGGCCATCGGAGGCTATATAAAATATCCCGAAGTCCTCGGTGCAAAGGAGGTTATGGCGAAATTTTTCGGAAATTTAGGGTGTTAGCCAAATTTTTTAAAATTTGAAAAGTTTTTAGAAACTGAAAAGTTGAAGATCTGAAGCCGTAATGAAAATAATTAAAGTTGAGTTGATTAATAAACAACTTTCAGCTTCGTTCCTTTTCGAGGACGAAAAGATTTTAAGTAGGGGAGATTATAACAACCCGGAAAAATCTAAGCCAGTTTAAATTTTTTATTTTGGCAATTTTAATGAATTTTGAATATTTAAAATGGATTATTTTAAATAATATCGACGAGAAATTGATTTTTAATGGAGTCAGAACGTATAGATTTATATAGATCGTCGTTAGAATATAAATATTTATTTTAAATTATAAAAGGAATTGAAAATGGTGCAGTAGTTCGATAATTCAATTTCAAAGTTCAAATGAATGTACAAGATTCAAAATATACCGGATTTTAGCGAAACCAAAAATAATAGAATCTAATAGAGAATATCTTTCCAACGAATCTAAAAAATTGAAATTTCATTGCGGGAATCAAAAGATATGGCCAAATGAATTTTCAGAATAGTCGCTATGGAATTCTGGCCCTTAAAAATGGAAATTTTGCAAACGACCTCGGATTTCGACGAAACCACTTTTGTTGGATACGTGATGTCAAGTTATTGCTAGATTCCAAAATTCGTAATTTTTCGATTCAATATGTGAGTGTGGCAAAGGAAAACACGTTTGACCAGTTTCAGTTGATTTTAATCGACTGGAAAATGACCATTTTTCAAACGATCTCAGAATTTTATGAAATTAGTTTCGTTAGGACCGTACCGTCAATACGAAGCTAGAAATAATTTTTTTGGAAATTTTCAAGTCCGTATGTGACCCCGGTAATTTGAAATGTACGTTTAAAATTCAATATAATGATTTAAATGTAAATTCAACGGAAACTGATCGTAACAATCGAATGGGCCTACGAAACATATCCCATTGTGTTCGGAATGGGGGTATTACGCTAGGGACGACAGTCGTTGGGCCTCGTTTCGAGTTCGAATAAGAAAGTTACTTTTTTAAAAATAAAATAATAAAATAATTATATAAACTTCTCCACCCCCACCCCTTATCTATCATTCAAAGTCAACCAGGAGGAAAAATTAAAAAAAACCGCATGATCCACGCTCCTCTTCCTTCCTCGATCCACGACCTCCACCTCGCCTCTTACCCCGCCTCCATCTTCCTATCCTCCGCCGTTCACTCCTCTTCCACCTCCGCACCCAAACCCCGTCCTCGTGTAAACCGCATCGTGTAGTCCTAGCCCACTTTGACCCGTGAACCCGCCGACACCCCCAACCGGAAGCACGCCCCTCCTCTTCCACCTCTGCACCCTCCCCCTTCTCCTCCACCTCTCCGCCCTATCCCCAAATCAATTTCAGCAACGCCCTAACCCTAGCGCTGACGTCTCCGCCTGAAACCGGACGTCGAGGGTCCCCTCGAGCTGCTCCGCCGCCCACAGCAGGCCCGACGCTTTGTAACAACCCGTAAAATGCGGGCCAGTTTGAAAATTTTATTTTGGCAATTTTAGCTGAATTTGAATATTTAAAATGAATTATTTTAAATAATATCATCGAGAAATTTATTTTGAATGGAATTCGAACGTATATATTATACGCGTCGTCGTTAGAATATAAATATTTATATATAATTATAAATAGAATTGAAAATGGCGCGGTAGTTCGATAATTCGATTTCAAACTTCAATTGAATATACCGGGTGCAAAACAATCCGGATTTTAGTGAAACCAAAAATAATAGGATCTAATTGATAATATCTTTCCAACGAATCCGAATAATCGAAATTTCGTAGCGAGAATCAAAAGATATGTCCAGTTGAAAATTCTGAATAGTCGCTATGGAATTCAGGCCCTTAAAAATGGACATTTTGCAATCGACCTCGGATTTCGACGAAACCAGTTTTGTTGGGTCCGTGATGTTAAATTATTGCTAGATTCCAAATTTCATAATTTTTCGAATCAATATGTGAGCGTGGCAATGGAAAACGTGTTTGACCAGTTTCAGTTGATTTTAATCGACAGAAAATTGGCCATTTTTCCAACGGTCTCAGAATTTGACGAAACTAGTTTTGTTAGGACCGTATCGTCAATACGAAGCTAGAAAATATTTTTCGAGAATTTTTAGAGTTAGTATGTGACCCCGGTAATTTGAAATGCACATTTAAAATTCAATATAGCGATTTAAATGTAAATTTAACGGAGACTGATTGTAACAGCCGAATCAGCTTGCGTGGCATATCCCATTGTGTTCGGAATAGGGGTAATTAGCTATGGACGACAGTCGGTGGGCTTGATTTCGAGTTCGTATTTTAAAGTACCTTTTTGAAATTTAAAATAAATAAATAAATAAATATAAAATATATATAATACCCCTGACCCCTTTTCTTTCTTCTCTCACCTCAGAAATCGACTTTTGAAGAAATAAAAAAAAAAGAAGAAGAAAAATCGACCTCGCGCCATCGTCGGTGTGCTCCAGCCGCCGCGCCTCCGTCGTCAGACCTCCCCCACCTCGCCTCCCTCACCCTTTCTCTCTCCACTTCATCAATTTCTCCCCTCCCCGATTCGTTGACTTCGCGAGCCCTTCCCCTCGTCGAACCCCTCCTCCTCTCGCTGCCTCTCTTCCCTAAACTGCCGCAGTCCTAAGCCCCCCCCAGCGTCGAGCAGATCTGCCAGCAGCAGGAACGCCTCCACCCCTGGCCGATGCGCAGACGCCCCCTTCCCCTTCTATGTTCAACAGCAAAACTAAGCCCCTCCGCCGCTTCAATTAACGGTGAGTTCCTTCTATTAATTCTTGGTTAATTTAGTTTATATATGGTTTTTAAATCTGAAAATATTGTTTTTAAAATAGAAATATATATATTGTTTTTAAAATAGAAATATAACTATTGTTTTTAAAATAAAATACATACATTGGTTTTGAAAATGAAGTTAGCCTTGTTTTTTTTTAAAAGGAATTTTGCATTTGTTTTAGAGTAAAAATATGGTTTATCAATATATAAAAGGTTCGATTTTTGTATTTATAAAAATAGAAAAGATAAGATTTTAAAAATAGGAAAGATAAGATTTTAAAAATAGAAAAGATAAGATTTTAAAAATAGAAAAGATAAGATTTTTAAACTAGAAAAAAATTCGATTTTTAAACTAGAAAAGATTCGATTTTTAAACTAATAAAAATGTGATTTTTATATATTGAATAACATAGTAAAAATTCGATTTTTACATATGTAGTGGCTACGGGCAACGAAGATGCGATAGTGATGAAGATTTCGATCAATGAAGTGCCGTTGAGCTAGGATAGCTATATGTGAGAATTTCTCACCTTTCAATTTCTTTTTTTCTAGTATATATATATATATATATATATATATATATATATATATATATATATATATGCTAGGATGCAGACGGTGCTTAGTAGCACCCGACACAATCGTCCACAGACCATGGACTTGTTTGTTTGGCTGTGTTGTTAGTTAGATTGTTTGAGTTTATTTGAATTGTTTGGTGAAATGAATGGATTGATTGATATGTGAATGGCGTGGGCCTTCACTGGACCGGGGATAAGGCTAGGCCTTGTCCCGTTTCTAGTATCGTGCCGTTATGCCGCCGAAATTTTCTAAAATATGTTAGAAAAATAAAAATATCATTTTTTATTGTGTAAATGAAATGAATAGAAATTCATGTGTTAAAATAAAATATATTATCATTAAAAATATAGTTTTAACGTGAAAGTGAATAAATAAATATTTATAAACAAATCGGCCGATTTGTTTATATACACTGATTTGACTGATATTGAATGGGTCGATAAATTTTACACATCGCCCAACAGCACAAATAAAATATGTGTTTGATTGTTTGAAACCCCACACGGGTGTTGGGATGAAATTTGAAGTTCACTCATCCTGATTGATTAAATATGTCGATCGATTGATTGACAGGCTGTTATAAGCGTTGAATATCTATATTTGATGCTTTTACAGTGTAGTGCACTTTGGTTGATGGTAGATTATTTTCAATGTTATTATATACATGTGTTATATGAAAATCCATATAATTAACTTTATATGGTAATTGATTGGGCCTCATTCCAATTTGAAAAATAAAGAATATTATAAAATAAAAGTTCATGTGTTGACAGTACTCATCCATTGAGATTGGTCATGGGTTGAACGAAATATTTTTAAAAGAAATATTTGAAAAAGAAATATTTGAAATAGAATATTTGAAAATAGGAATATATGAAGCCGTATTGATTAGATTGACGCCATTTTGACGTGAACGATATTTATATCGATTTTATTCATTTCGAAATGAATTGAATATATAACGATTTCAAAATGAATTGAATATATAACGATTTCGAAATGAATTGAATTGATAACGATTTCGAAATGAATTGAATTGATAACGATTTCGAAATGAATTGAATTGAAAACGATTTCGAAATGAATTGAATTGAAAACGATTTCGAAATGAATTGAATTGAAAACGATTTCGAAATGAATTGAATTGAAAACGATTTCGAAATGAATTGAATTGAAAACGATTTCGAAATGAATTGAATTGAAAACGATTTCAAAATGAATTGAATTGAAAATAATTTCGAAATGAATTGAATTGAAAACGAATTCGAAATGAATTGAATTGAATTGAAAGCGAATTGAAATGAATTCAAATTGAATTGAAATTTGAATTGAATAGAAATAAATTTAAACCGAATTTATAAATCAAAATTCAATTTTGATTTGAGTTGAAATGGAAGTTGAAATAGATTTTGAAACGAATTTTAAAACTATTTATATAATTCGTTTTAAATAGAAATCGACGAAATATATATTATATATATTATATATATAATATAATGGCCTGAATAGAACGCGCCGCGCCGCGGCAGTTCGTGAATTTCGACCATTCATTTCAAACGGACATTGCGGGAGATCCGACCGTCGGATTCTCCTAAAACCGGAACCGTTGGGTTCGTATCGAAAAGAGCTTTCTAACGAATGTTAGAAATTAGAAATCTAACGGTTGGATTTGGAATTATGTCCAAATCAAATTTGAAAAAGGTCGCTGTAAGTGAAGTTCGATGACCGTTGATGGAAATCGACTGTACGGGCCTTGATAAAATTATTAAAAATAGTAATAATTTGTGTAAAATCATAAGAAATGATTTGTGAAGGATTGGGATGAAAAACTCCATATTTGAAAGGATAAAAATAGATTTTTATCGAAATGAACTAGTTTTGAACTAGAATTATAATTCTATTTATTTTTAAATAAATAAATTGAATTTGAAAAGGGTTTTGAAAATAACCAAAATTTCCAATGATTGCATTGGAGTGGATCAAAATCGAAATTGTCTTCGGAATATTTCGATGTTGGAATTCGTGATTATACAGATGTTGTTATGGAAATTTGAAAGATATATATTTATATCGTTATTTCCAATACGACATTTGTTTGTCGTAGAATTTGATATTGAATATAAGCCGATATATTTTCTATTCAGAGCCTTGTATTGAATATCAAATGTGATTTGGGTTTGTCGCGAATGGTGTCTTCACTAACACTGTTCTTGAACCCAGTTGTGAAAAGATTAAATCTTTTTATTTAGATTTAATGAAGTGTACCAATTAAACGATATTTAATTGGAATTGAATTGATATTGATTTTTGGGTTTATCGTGAACAGTGTTTTAAATAACACTCGTTCTTTAACCCGATAATTAATGAATGTGATTTTGGGTTTATCGTGAACCGTGTTTTAAATGACACTGATTCTTTAACCCAGTTAAAGATTAAAACTAAGTGGAGTTTTAATGAATCTTTAATTAGATTGAAAAGATCGAGAGTGGAGTATCACCAGTTTTACTCCAGGCGATAGTTAAATCTTTAATTAGATTTGAACGTGAAATGGTAATTGAATTTACCGATAACACTATGGTGTTAGATATGAAGTATTACCAGTTTTACTTCATGGGATGAATAGGTTGGGATTGGGAAATAAAATAAATGATTACTTCGGTGTGGTTCGCTAATCCCGACTAGTTTGAATTGATATTCAAAGGAGATTAAAGAATAAATTTAAAGAATTTATCTTGGATAAAATTAATGGGAACTTTTCCCAAAGTATAGGAATATTCGAATAAAAGAATATTCTGAATTGAAATGAGCCGTATGTTGTGTTTGTGTAACACTTTTATAATATATACGCGAGTTATTCAGGAAGATCGGGTTTATCCCATTCTGAATAACTGATTCGACGTGGTGTCGAAGATGAAGACAGTGGTCGAAGACCGGAAGTCTTCACGTCGTTTGGGTGATAACTGATGATCTTGATTGGGCTGTACACCCAAGAAGATGGAAACAGTTGGTGATCGTCCAGACGTACTTGGAGATCGATGGATATGCGAGGTACTAGGTGCCTCCGGTTTCGTTCAGCCCCAGAACGGACTTGTAAATGGACTGTGTGTCTGACATTGGATTTTAGTCCGTGTGATTGATCTCTATTAAATATATATCTGTTTGGCGGCGGAGAATTCATTCTCTTGCTTAACGCCCTTCTCTGAGACGTACGAGCTCAGGGGTTATATATTGATGGATATCAAACGCATGGAGTGAATTGCCTGTGTGGCATGCCTAAGTGGCAATTGATCGAGGCTTCTGTTGAAAAGCAAAGTCTTGTGGTGATGATCAAAGCACAGCCTGTGTGGCACAGCTTTGTGTAACGTGAATTCGCGAGTTTCGCACCCCGGTTGTGAACCAAAAACGGGAGAGGACCTCAGGGAGGGCATGCGTTTCTTTCTAGCTAGGGTGGTGTCAGTGACCTACCAGCCCTGACATTTATATACTTTTCACCTGTGTGGTTGTTGCTGTTGCGAGGCGCCTCGGTTTGATCGGACGATCCGGGTCCGATGGAGTCATTCGTTGGCTCATTTACGCCCCAAAGGGCGGGGAAACGTATTGTTCAGGCACTATAATCCACATCGGTGGACCGGCCCTGTCGCTCCAAGGGGCAGTTGCGGCTGTTCCGGTGGCTCGGGCTAGAGAGTCACGAAATCGGTTGAGGACTATCTTTTGCCTCGGTTCATAGATGGAAATCCAATTTCCAAATACGTGACATTTGCGGTTTTATTTGTAAACCTATATATGGCGACATAGTGGCATGGGACGCTCATGTCGCCTATGATTGATACTTATGATTTGAAGTTGTTTTATACACTATGCACTTATAATAGTATCAAATGATTTGTTTTAAACGTATCAAGCATTCTTTGGCTGTTATAAGGGAAAACCCTATCCCCCGGCTTGCGTTGCATTGTGTGATGGGACCTGGGTCTTATAACAGCTTCATTTTCTTTATTTAGCATTGCGCTGTTTGTTTTATGCACTGGTATTCTTGGGAGGAAACCCGTTCCGTGTTATACGGTGTGGTCCCTTGATTTACCTAACTTTAAAAATAAAGATAAATAACTGTTTTAGTTCTCACACCAGTCACATGACTGACCTGGAGTTTATTGTTTTAACCTAAACTCTGGGTGCCCTTATTTTGACACGGGCAGCTAGTAGTTTTGGTTTTGCGGATTTATATTCACAGGATCCTGGTTTACAGCTGGAACGATATCCGGAAAGCTTTGTATCCGTATATCTCCTTCTATTTGTGTATTGTATTAATTTCCGCTGCGATGTATTTAAATGTTATTTAAATCTCTGATATTTCTGTGTAATATTCATTTATACTCTGTATATTCTTGTAATCTGATGCGTTGTTGTAATCAAACAATGAAAGGTTCTTTTATATGCGTTGTGTTGTGGCTTGTTCTCGAACTATCCGACACTTTCCTTTACGGGGAAGTTACGGGTTTTTACACGTGGTATCAGAGCTTTGGTTTACAGAGCTCGAGAACAAGACACATTAGAACCGTACGAAAGAATTCATCAGATATTGGATTAGTAATATCCAACTAGAATGACTCGTTAGAGATAGGATCAGTAGTATCCTAGAACGAGAGTGAAGAGTATATTTTTAAAATGAAAACTAATTTTGTTTTGAAAGTTTAAATCAACTATTCGTATTTGATTATTTATTTATATTGATTTTGGACAATTCAGTATATAAAGAATTTGCATATACGCCTTGCAAACGTATATTCAAAGTTTTAATATACTGGATAGATATAGATTCACACTCTAGTCGCCCGAAGATGATTCTGATGATTGTAGCTACATCATCAGAATTAGTGTTCGAGTGTTGAAGGTGTGATATTTATATATCTCCTATTGACTGGTGTGAGAACCAAAATTAGATAGGGCCTATTGTTGTGATTTGGCATCAAAGATCTGATTTTTGACTATATATCAAAAGTATGAATTTGAAACTCTAATCCACTAATTGATTGATGTTTGTGTTGCTTGTTTAATTGTTTGATAGTTTTAAACCATTTGGCCTAATTGAATCAAAAATTGAATTATATTGAAAATTGGTCGCATTTGCTTGCATATACATATACTTATTTTGAACAGGTCATAGCAAGGAGGCTAGAGCCAGAGAATAAAATTTGTTTGCCCGACAAATAGGTACATGTTTACTACATAATTTACTGTTTTGTTTGGGTGATGATGATTTTGTGAGCCTATTGGCTAGCCGCTTGGCTTTTTCTTTTTCTTTTTGAGATCTGAAGGACCGGGGAAGCTATTTGAAATTCCCCGATGCTCCCATTGCAGGGGAGGTTATGGCGAAATTTTTCGAAAATTTAGGGTGTTAGCCAAATTTTTGAAATTTTGAAAATTCTCAGAAACTGAAAATTGGAGAATAGAAGCCAGATCGAGCGTAGAGTTGAATAATCAAACCGCTTTCGACTTTGTTCCTTTTCGGGGACGAAAAGTTTTAAGTGGGGGAGATTGTAACAACCCGTAAAATGCGGGCCAGTTTGAAATTTTTATTTTGGCAATTTTAGCTGAATTTGAATATTTAAAATGAATTATTTTAAATAATATCGTCGAGAAATTTATTTTGAATGGAATTCGAACGTATATATTATACGCGTCGTCGTTAGAATATAAATATTTATATATAATTATAAATAGAATTGAAAATGGCGCGGTAGTTCGATAATTCGATTTCAAACTTCAATTGAATATACCGGGTGCAAAACAATCCGGATTTTAGTGAAACCAAAAATAATAGGATCTAATTGATAATATCTTTCCAACGAATCCGAATAATCGAAATTTCGTAGCGAGAATCAAAAGATATGTCCAGTTGAAAATTCTGAATAGTCGCTATGGAATTCAGGCCCTTAAAAATGGACATTTTGCAAACGACCTCGGATTTCGACGAAACCAGTTTTGTTGGGTCCGTGACGTTAAATTATTGCTAGATTCCAAATTTCATAATTTTTCGAATCAATATGTGAGCGTGGCAATGGAAAACGTGTTTGACCAGTTTCAGTTGATTTTAATCGACTGAAAATTGGTCATTTTTCCAACGGTCTCAGAATTTGACGAAACTAGTTTTGTTAGGACCGTATCGTCAATACGAAGCTAGAAAATATTTTTCGAGAATTTTTAGAGTTAGTATGTGACCCCGGTAATTTGAAATGTACGTTTAAAATTCAATATAGCGATTTAAATGTAAATTTAACGGAGACTGATTGTAACAGCCGAATCAGCTTGCGTGGCATATCCCATTGTGTTCGGAATAGGGGTAATTAGCTATGGACGACAGTTGGTGGGCTTGATTTCGAGTTCGTATTTTAAAGTACCTTTTTGAAATTTAAAATAAATAAATAAATATAAAATATATATAATACCCCTGACCCCTTTTCTTTCTTCTCTCACCTCAGAAATCGACTTTTGAAGAAATAAAAAAAAAAAAAAAAATCGACCTCGCGCCACCGTCGGTGGGCTCCAGCCGCCGCGCCTCCGTCGTCAGACCTCCCCCACCTCGCCTCCCTCCCCCTTTCTCTCTCCACTTCATCGATTTCTCCCCTCCCCGATTCGTTGACTTCGCGAGCCCTTCCCCTCGTCGAACCCCTCCTCCTCTCGCTACCTCTCTTCCCTAAACCGCCGCAGTCCTAAGCCCCCCCCAGCGTCGAGCAGATCCGCCAGCAGCAGGAACGCCTCCACCCCTGGCCGATGCGCAGACGCCCCCTTCCCCTTCTATGTTCAACAGCAAAACTAAGCCCCTCCGCCGCTTCAATTAACGGTGAGTTCCTTCTATTAATTCTTGGTTAATTTAGTTTATATATGGTTTTTAAATCTGAAAATATTGTTTTTAAAATAGAAATATATATATTGTTTTTAAAATAGAAATATAAATATTGTTTTTAAAATAAAATACATACATTGGTTTTGAAAATGAAGTTAGCTTTGTTTTTTTTAAAAGGAATTTTGCATTTGTTTTAGAGTAAAAATATGGTTTATAAATATATAAAAGGTTCGATTTTTGTATTTATAAAAATAGAAAAGATAAGATTTTAAAAATAGAAAAGATAAGATTTTAAAAATAGAAAAGATAAGATTTTTAAACTAGAAAAAAATTCGATTTTTAAACTAGAAAAGATTCGATTTTTAAACTAATAAAAATGTGATTTTTATATATTGAATAACATAGTAAAAATTCGATTTTTACATATGTAGTGGCTACGGGCAACGAAGATGCGATAGTGATGAAGATTTCGATCAATGAAGTGCCGTGGAGCTAGGATAGCTATATGTGAGAATTTCTCACCTTTCAATTTCTTTTTTTCTAGTTATATATATATATGCTAGGATGCAGACAGTGCTTAGTTGCACCCGACACAATCGTCCACAGACCATGGACTTGTTTGTTTGGCTGTGTTGTTAGTTAGATTGTTTGAGTTGATTTGAATTGTTTGGTGAAATGAATGGATTGATTGATATGTGAATGGCGTGGGCCTTCACTAGACCGGGGATAAGGCTAGGCCTTGTCCCGTTTCTAGTATCGTGCCGTTATGCCGCCGAAATTTTCTAAAATATGTTAGAAAAATAAAAATATCATTTTTTATTGTGTAAATGAAATGAATAGAAATTCATGTGTTAAAATAAAATATATTATCATTAAAAATATAGTTTTAACGTGAAAGTGAATAAATAAATATTTATAAACCAATCGGCCGATTTGTTTATATACACTGATTTGACTGATATTGAATGGGTCGATAAATTTTACACATCGCCCAACAGCACAAATAAAATATGTGTTTGATTGTTTGAAACCCCACACGGGTGTTGGGATGAAATTTGAAGTTCACTCATCCTGATTGATTAAATATGTCGATCGATTGATTGACAGGCTGTTATAAGCGTTGAATATCTATATTTGATGCTTTTACAGTGTAGTGCACTTTGGTTGATGGTAGATTATTTTCAATGTTATTATATACATGTGTTATATGAAAATCCATATAATTAACTTTATATGGTAATTGATTGGGCCTCATTCCAATTTGAAAAATAAAGAATATTATAAAATAAAAGTTCATGTGTTGACAGTACGCATCCATTGAGATTGGTCATGGGTTGAACGAAATATTTTGAAAAGAAATATTTGAAAAAGAAATATTTGAAATAGAATATTTGAAAATAGGAATATATGAAGCCGTATTGATTAGATTGACGCCATTTTGACGTGAACGATATTTATATCGATTTTATTCATTTCGAAATGAATTGAATATATAACGATTTCGAAATGAATTGAATATATAACGATTTCGTAATGAATTGAATATATAACGATTTCAAAATGAATTGAATATATAACGATTTCGAAATGAATTGAATATATAACGATTTCGAAATGAATTGAATTGAAAACGATTTCGAAATGAATTGAATTGAAAACGATTTCGAAATGAATTGAATTGAAAACGATTTCGAAATGAATTGAATTGAAAACGATTTCGAAATGAATTGAATTGAAAACGATTTCGAAATGAATTGAATTGAAAACGATTTCGAAATGAATTGAATTGAAAACGATTTCGAAATGAATTGAATTGAAAACGATTTCGAAATGAATTGAATTGAAAACGATTTCGAAATGAATTGAATTGAAAACAATTTCGAAATGAATTGAATTGAAAACGAATTCGAAATGAATTGAATTGAAAGCGAATTGAAATGAATTCAAATTGAGTTGAAATTTGAATTGAATAGAAATAAATTTAAAACGAATTTATAAATCAAAATTCAATTTTGATTTGAGTTGAAATGGAAGTTGAAATAGATTTTGAAACGAATTTTAAAACTATTTATATAATTCGTTTTAAATAGAAATCGACGAAATATATATTATATATATTATATATATAATATAATGGCCTGAATAGAACGCGCCGCGCCGCGGCAGTTCGTGAATTTCAACCATTCATTTCAAACGGACATTGCGGGAGATCCGACCGTCGGATTCTCCTAAAACCGGAACCGTTGGGTTCGTATCGAAAAGAGCTTTCTAACGAATGTTAGAAATTAGAAATCTAACGGTTGGATTTGTAATTATGTCCAAATCAAATTTGAAAAAGGTCGGTGTAAGTGCAGTTCGATGACCGTTGATGGAAATCGACTGTACGGGCCTTGATAAAATTATTAAAAATAGTAATAATTTGTGTAAAATCATAAGAAATGATTTGTGAAGGATTGGGATGAAAAACTCCATATTTGAAAGGAAAAAAATAGATTTTTATCGAAATGAACTAGTTTTGAACTAGAATTATAATTCTATTTATTTTTAAATAAATAAATTGAATTTGAAAAGGGTTTTGAAAATAACCAAAATTTCCAATGATTGCATTGGAGTGGATCAAAATCGAAATTGTCTTCGGAATATTTCGATGTTGGAATTCGTGATTATACAGATGTTGTTATGGAAATTTGAAAGATATATATTTATATCGTTATTTCCAATACAACATTTGTTAGTCGTAGAATTTGATATTGAATATAAGCCGATATATTTTCTATTCAGAGCCTTGTATTGAATATCAAATGTGATTTGGGTTTGTCGCGAATGGTGTCTTCACTAACACTGTTCTTGAACCCAGTTGTGAGAAGATTAAATCTTTTTATTTAGATTTAATGAAGTGTACCAATTAAACGATATTTAATTGGAATTGAATTGATATTGATTTTTGGGTTTATCGTGAACAGTGTTTTAAATAACACTCGTTCTTTAACCCGATAATTAATGAATGTGATTTTGGGTTTATCGTGAACCGTGTTTTAAATGACACTGATTCTTTAACCCAGTTAAAGATTAAAACTAAGTGGAGTTTTAATGAATCTTTAATTAGATTGAAAAGATCGAGAGTGGAGTATCACCAGTTTTACTCCAGGCGATAGTTAAATCTTTAATTAGATTTGAACGTGAAATGGTAATTGAATTTACCGATAACACTGTGGTGTTAGATATGAAGTATTACCAGTTTTACTTCATGGGATGAATAGGTTGGGATTGGGAAATAAAATAAATGATTACTTCGGTGTGGTTCGCTAATCCCTACTATTTTGTATTGATATTCAAAGGAGATTAAAGAATAAATTTAAAGAATTTATCTTGGATAAAATTAATGGGAACTTTTCCCAAAGTATAGGAATATTCGAATAAAAGAATATTCTAAATTGGAATGAGGCGTATGTCGTGTTTGTGTAACACTTTTATAATATATACGCGAGTTATTCAGGAAGACCGGGTTTATCCCATTCTGAATAACTGATTCGACGTGGTGTCCAAGATGAAGACGGTGGTCGAAGACCGGAAGTCTTCACGTCGTTTGGGTGATAACTGATGATCTTGATTGGGCTGTACACCCAAGAAGATGGAAACAGTTGGTGATCGTCCAGACGTACTTGGAGATCGATGGATATGCGAGGTACTAGGTGCCTCCGGTTTCGTTCAGCCCCAGAACGGACTTGTAAATGGACTGTGTGTCTGACATTGGATTTTAGTCCGTGTGATTGATCTCTATTAAATATATATCTGTTTGGCGGCGGAGAATTCATTCTCTTGCTTAACGCCCTTCTCTGAGACGTACGAGCTCAGGGGTTATATATTGATGGATATCAAACGCATGGAGTGAATTGCCTGTGTGGCATGCCTAAGTGGCAATTGATCGAGGCTTCTGTTGAAAAGCAAAGTCTTGTGGTGATGATCAAAGCACAGCCTATGTGGCACAGCTTTGTGTAACGTGAATTCGCGAGTTTCGCACCCCGGTTGTGAACCAAAAACGGGAGAGGACCTCATGGAGGGCATGCGTTTCTTTCTAGCTAGGGTGGTGTCAGTGACCTACCAGCCCTGACATTTATATAATTTTCACCTGTGTGGTTGTTGCTGTTGCGAGGCGCCTCGGTTTGATCGGACGATCCGGGTCCGATGGAGTCATTCGTTGGCTCATTTACGCCCCAAAGGGCGGGGAAACGTATTGTTCAGGCACTATAATCCACATCGGTGGACCGGCCCTGTCGCTCCAAGGGGCAGTTGCGGCTGTTCCGGTGGCTCGGGCTAGAGAGTCACGAAATCGGTTGAGGACTATCTTTTGCCTCGGTTCATAGATGGAAATCCAATTTCCAAATACGTGACATTTGCGGTTTTATTTGTAAACCTATATATGGCGACATAGTGGCATGGGACGCTCATGTCGCCTATGATTGATACTTATGATTTGAAGTTGTTTTATACACTATGCACTTATAATAGTATCAAATGATTTGTTTTAAGCGTATCAAGCATTCTTTGGCTGTTATAAGGGAAAACCCTATCCACCGGCTTGCGTTGCATTGTGTGATGGGACCTGGGTCTTATAACAGCTTCATTTTCTTTATTTAGCATTGCGCTGTTTGTTTTATGCACTGGTATTCTTGGGAGGAAACCCGTTTCGTGTTATACGGCGTGGTCCCTCGATTTACCTAACTTTAAAAATAAAGATAAATAACTGTTTTAGTTCTCACACCAGTCACATGACTGACCTGGAGTTTATTGTTTTAACCTAAACTCTGGGTGCCCTTATTTTGACACGGGCAGCTAGTAGATTTGGTTTTGCAGATTTATATTCACAGGATCCTGGTTTACAGCTGGAACGATATCCGGAAAGCTTTGTATCCGTATATCTCCTTCTAGTTGTGTATTGTATTATTTTTCGCTGCGATGTATTTAAATGTTATTTAAATCTCTGATATTTCTGTGTAATATTCATTTATACTCTGTATATTCTTGTAATCTGATGCGTTGTTGTAATCAAACAATGAAAGGTTCTTTTATATGCGTTCTGTTGTGGCTTGTTCTCGAACTATCCGACACTTTCCTTTACGGGGAAGTTACGGGTTTTTACACGCTGCCTCCCCGACAGTCTCTCCCCTCCTCTTCTTCAAGCGACGGTGAGCTTCCTTTTTCTTTATTATTATTTCACTTTCTGATATGTAATAAGGTTAGTAATTAAAGATTGTTTTAAAATAACCCTAGCATGGTTTTGAAAACTAAAATTAAAAGATTTGATTTTTAATTTAAATAAAGATTTGGTTTTTGTAGCATAAAGATTAGATCATATTTTGAATAGAGAAAAGATCGAATTTTGAACGTAGAAATGGTTCGGTTTTTATTCATATAAAGTTTGGATTTGTAAAAGAAGAAAGATGCGACTTTTAGTAGATAAAAAATATAATTTTTATAATGTAGAAGATAAAAATATAATTTTTATAAAGTAGAAGTATTAAAAATATGATTTTTATATAATAGAGAATATAAAAATATTATCTTTATATAAGTAGCGAAGAAAAGAATTGATTTTTATTGTAAGCAAAATATAATTTTTGTATTATAGGAAAGTTAAAAATATAATTTTTATATTATAAAAAGAGTAAAAATATAATTTTTATATTATAGAAAGGTTAAAAATACGTTTTTTATATTATATAGATAGTAAAAATTTGATCTTTATATATGTAGCTAAATAAAAATCCGATCTTTATATAAGAAGAAGAAATAAAAATATGACTTTTATTTATTAGAATGAAGTGATAAAAAAATAATTTTTATTATAAACAGCAGAGAAAGGACTGCATAATAATTTCAAATCGATTCAGACGGTTCAGCAGTTCAGAAGCAAAGCACGGCGGGGTGGAACCCTCAGTGAGAACTTCTCATTTTAACTCTTCTTTTATAGTTATATAAATATATACTAGGATGCAGACGGTGTGTAGTAGCACCCGACACCACTGTCCACAGACCATGGACTTGTTTGTTTGGTTGCATAGATTGGTTAGATTATTTGAGATGAATTTGATTTTTTGGTGAAATGGAAATTGATTTGATTGATGTGTGAATGGCGTGGGCCATTACTAGACCGGGGATAAGGCTAGGCTTTGTCCCGTTTCTAGTATCATGCCATTATGCCGCCGAAAATTTCTGAAATAAGTTAGAAAAATAAAAATATCATTTTAGTGGATAAATGAATTGAATAGAAATTCATGTGTTGAAATAAAATATTTTATCGTTAAAGATATAATTTTTAACGTGTGCGAATAAAATAAAATATTCATTTACAAACCAGACGGTTTGTTTATGTACACTGATTTGACTGATATTGATTGGGACAATAAATTTTACACATCTCCCAACTGCACAAATAATATTCGGTGTTTGTTGATGTGAAACCCCACACGGGTATTGGGATGATATTTGACGTACACTAGTCCCAATAATTAGTTGTGTGTCGATCGATAGGTTGACAAACAGTTGTGTTGTGCACTTTGGATGATGGCTGATTATTTATTGTTGCTATTATATACATGTGTTGTGTGGAATCGATATAATTAACATTATATGGTAATTGATTGGGCCTCATTCCAATTCAAAAAATAAAGGATATAATAAAATATATATATTCATGTGTTGAAAAGAAAAATAAATCCATGTGTGGAGTGCATTCGTGTGTTGAATAGAAATTCATTCGTTGAATAGAAATTCATGTGTGGAATGACATTCGTGTTTAAAATAAATTCTTTTAACAATAAAAAATACATTTTATTGTATATATGAATTGTAAAGAACATTCACGTGTTGAATAAAGGACTAGAACGATAAAAATCATATTTTTATCGTATAAGTGAAGTGAAATATTCGTTTGTTGAATAAAATAACGAAGTTATTGAAATATATAAAGCCGTATTGATTAGAGATTCACTATTTTGATGCGAACGACATTTATATCGAGTATATTTGTTTTTATAATGAATATCGAAAAGTGATTTCAAAATCGAATATTTTGAAATGAAATTATAATTTAATTAGAATTGAAATTAAATGAATTAAATTCGAATTGAAATTGAATTGAATAGAATTTAATTAGAATTGAAATTAAATGAATTGAATTCGAATTGAAATTGAATTGAATAGAATTTAATTAGAATTGAAATTAAATGAATTGAATTCAAATTGAAATTGAATTGAATTGAATTTAATTTGAATTGAAACTGAATAGAATTTGTAACACCCCACACCCGCTATAGTCACTCACTAAGGGAATGCCATAGCATCGGTGGAGTATTTTTAGTGAGTATAGAACAGTTAAATTACAACAAGAAAGATATAATGTAATACTTGAAAATTTAAAACATCATCTCATAGCAGCGGAAAGTAAAACATGTTTGGTTACATCATAAAACCATAACAAGAGTCAAGTACAAAATATCCATCCTGAATAAAATAAGTACATAATCCCACTACTCATAACAAATAGCCATAACAGAAAAGATAAGATAAGCTGAGCTCTACATCTACGGTCCAAGCTCCAAGAGATAGATAAAGCAAACTGATCAAAGCCCACTAGAACTAGGCCCAACCTGAGGACCTGAAGGAAAAAGATAAAAACAACGGGGGTCAGACATAAGCCTGAGTGAACCCTATCTCCTTAATAATACAATTATTAAAGTAATTAGGGTATGATATGAACTCGGTATGGTATCTTTGGGGATAATGACTACACTAAGTTGCCCACGAACACAGGACGAACTAAGATAACCGTAAAGATGCATCTACCCACCCAAGGATAATTACTAACTGCACCACACCAGTCACTCCTACTCAAAGGTTGATCCCACCCAAGGATATCAAAGATAGATATAACCAGTAGTTTCCTGTACCCTAGTTGACTACATAGGTGCCGTCTGCCCCTATCTCTACTAGGTGTACCCCACTACCCCAAGCGATCGGCTCCCTAACGTAGGTATCCGTGCTGGGCCCATAGTGGGGTGTATCATTCCCCAAAGTGGCAACCCAAAAGCAACACCGGTGCACGGGTTATACCTACACGATGCAACAACGTCTTACCTCCCAGTCCCGGGCCCACACACGCATATGAAACCCGATGGGCCTGCGTTGCCACCGCTAACCCCGTTTTGGCCACTTATAGACAAGCCCAGTATGCGTGCCCCGTACTCGGCTTGGGCCGAGCTACAAAGATACATATGGGATACTGGTTGTAATGGGCCCTCCACAAGCTACCCACCAGAGCTTGTTATTAATCTAGTGTTCCCCACTTAACCCTTTAATCATGTTTAATTACATGTTTCACTTGGTTAAGTATTCTAATCGTATTTTCTATTGCCACCCAAGGCAACCCACTAGATTCCTCATGCCACCCAAGGCACCCACTTAACCCCTCATGTCCCACTACATTCTAATATGGTTAAGTGTTTCTTAATTAATTAAGACCGTGATTCCCCATAAAGACCTCCCACATTAGACTGGCTGTTATGACCGCCTGGTTAAGCCGGTAGGGTCCGGGCAGTCTTACGTCATAACAGAGTCTAACCTCGTGTCTTTACTTTAATCACGTATTTAATTTGTGCCTAAGACCTCTCACATTAGACTGGCTGTTATGACCGCCTGGTTAAGCCGGTAGGGTCCGGGCAGTCTTACGTCATAACAGAGCCTAACCTCGTGTCTTAGTCGATTAATTACACCTAATTAATCACCCCCATATTAATTATCCCTAATTAATATCAATTTATTCATAACATGGGTAGACCTAACTCAATAGGTAAATTCCCATGGGGTAGACCTAACTCAATAGGTAAATTCCCACTTATGTTAATTAATTTTTTTATGGTATGCTTAATCATACCCATTTCAACATACTTTTAATTAACATATTAATTAACCCCATCGTTCCCCACGTAAATCGTCATTATGACATAACATAATAAAGGGAAGATTTACCACACATAACATGGGTTTAGCATATAACTTTATCATGGGTTAAGAGGATGTCAACTTGCATATATGAGCATGTATTAACCCAACTATATTCAACCCAAACTTGCATATTATCAAACATGTGTCTTACATAACATGTTGCATATGAACTTACATATCATCAAACATGTGATTTGCATAACATGTTGCATATGAACTTACATATCATCATACATGTGATTTGCATAACATGTAGAACTTGCATTTTAGCATATACTTAACTTGCATAAGCACTCACATACTTGCATAAGCATTCATATACTTGCATAAGCTTGCATATCATGTTAAACTTGCATTTCAACATATACATAACTTGCATAAACATTCACATACTTGCATAGGCTTGCATATTATGTTAAACTTGCATTTCAACATATACATAACTTGCATAAACATTCACATACTTGCATAGGCTTGCATATTATGTTAAACTTGCATTTCAACATATACATAACTTGCATAAACATTCACATACTTGCATAGGCTTGCATATTATGTTAAACTTGCATTTCAACATATACATAACTTGCATAAACATTCATATACTTGCATAAGATGTTAAACATGCATATAAGCATATACATGACTTGCATAAGTACTCACATACTTGCATAACATGTTTGCATAATGGATCCATATTCACTTAGTGTTTTGCATCATAAACATCATGAAACAACTTGCATAAAAATATCATGATTACATATTATGAAACTTGCATGACATAAGGCATATAACTTGCAAAACACATAATATTCACTACATCAAGCTTGCATAAATATATGGATCCACAAACATAGCCATATTTTATCACATCTTATCATAATCAATTCAATAATTGATTATTAAGGGGATAGAAGCTCACCAAAACAAGATTAGCAAGTTAAATGAAGCAAATCCCAATGATTAAGTAGAAGAAGATGTAGATTAGCTTGCAAACCCTCTTAGGATTTTTAGTGGAGGCTCTCCAATTTTCTAAGTGGTGACATAATGGCCTTAGATCTATTTTTGGTAAGGATAAGGGGGGTATTAGGGTGTATATATAGATTAGTTAGATGTTTTAGGACCATAGGATATACCCTAGAACCAATCCTAGCCTTTAAAGCATGTCTTGGGGAAGAAGTCAAGTGTAGGAACCATTTAGGGCCCAAAAAAAACAGCCTAAAACTCATCCCGGGCCTCAAAACATGAGCAGTTTTCGTTTTTGATTTTTCGTGAAACTTTGACGGGCCATAACTTGGTAATACGGACTCCGATTTACGAAAACTCGGACTCTATTTCGCGTATTTTTCCGAGACGAACGCAATGGCACAGCCCGTTTCCCCTGATTCAGAATATTAAATTTAATTCTGCTCTGATTTATGTTATAACAAGTTATTTAACATACGGGGTGTTACATTCTCCCCTACTTAAAGGATTTCGTCCCCGAAATCTCTAAGTCAAGAAGAACGTATCCTACCAACCAAACAACCATCTACTCAACCATCAAACACTGGCATCCATTGTCCTTAAAGTTTCTAATGCTGTATGAACATATGCAAAAAGTGTGTGTATATGTTCCCTATCTAATGCAAAATCAGGCGGTCTACTGATTCAGTTGACCTCCTTAATGCAAACCATGATAGTGCCATGCATCCAATATGTATGCGAAAGAACCCTATCGACACATACTATTTCTACATGCGTGCACAATCATTCACCGAATAAGTGCATCATCCATATGATAGCACAACCATCATACATCCATTAATATAGCTACCTACACACATTTATATGTAATATGCAATATGAAGTGATTGAGCCGATCTAGTGCCTAAAGTGTGTGTATATGCATCCACGAGCAACCACTAGCAAACACTTGCATCCACTTGCATCCATCAATCATAACATGTCTCAAACACATGTTTCAACCATAGGTTTACCCTATCTAAAAGGTCAAAGGTGCTAACGAGAGGACATACTAAGGACAAGATAAGTACAAGATAGGCAATAAAGGAGAAGTTAAAGAACATACTCTCGAAAAGAAAAGGGTACAAAGAACGCATCTTCGCTTCCGTCTCCCAAGTAGCATTGCTCTCGTCATCTCCCCATTGCACTTTGACTAGCTGAACCTCTCTGTTTCTCAACTTCTTAATCTCTGACCCAAGGATGCGAGTAGGAGCTCGTCGAATCGTCGCATCACGCTCTACTTCCACTTCTCTAAGCAAGCTCGGCTCTACCACCTCTGCGGTCTCATGTAGGCACTTCCTCAAATGTGACACATGGAAAACATCATGTATACTACTAAGTCTGTCTGGCAACTCCGCCCTATATGCCATCCGTCCAATTCTTTCCTTGACAGGAAACGGTCCTACAAACCTCGGTGCTAACTTCCCAGCGGATCCAAAGCGAACAACATTCCGTAATGGAGACACTTTGACAAAAACCATGTCCCCAACTTCAAACTCAAGATCAGTCCTCCTCTTATCTGCATAAGATTTCTGTCTGTCTTGCGCTGCTTTCATCCTTCTTCGAATCAAATCAACCTTCTCTGAAGTCTCTCTAACCATATCGGGCCCTAGCAAGATCTTATCCGTAGATTCCCACCAACATGTAGGTGATCGACAAGGCCTTCCATAAAGAGCTTCAAAAGGTGCCATGCCAATACTAGACTGGAAGCTGTTGTTATATGCAAACTCCACCAAAGGAAGATGCTCTTCCCATGTACCTCCAAAATCCAAGATACAAAGCCTCAAAAGGTCTTCCAAAACACGGTTCACCCTCTCGGTCTGGCCGTCTGTCTGAGGATGATATGCGGTGCTCAAACACAACTGAGTCCCCACCGCCTCCTGTAAACTCTTCCAAAACTCACTAGTGAAGATAGGATCTCGATCACTCACTATGCTGGAAGGTACCCCATGCAATCGAACTATCTCTCGAACATAGACTGAAGCAAGCCATGGAGCAGTCCTCTTACTCTTTACGGGTATGAAATGGGCGCTCTTAGTAAGTCTATCAACCACGACCCAAATTCCTGTATTGCCCTTCCTCGATCTCGGTAAACCATCAACGAAGTCCATCGAGACACTATCCCACTTCCATATCGGAACTTCCAAAGGATGAAGCAACCCACCTGGCTTCTTTTGCTCTGCTTTTACTTGTTGGCACACCAAGCATCTAGCAACATACTCGGCCACATCTTCCTTCATACCGGCCCAAAAGAAAACTCGCCTCATGTCTTGGTACATCTTATCCCCACCGGGATGTATGGTCATCCTCGAACGATGTGCATCATCAAGTATAGCCTTCCTCAAGTCTTCATCTTGCGGTACACAAAGTCTACCGTCTCTACGCAACCACCCCCTATCATCTAGGGTGTACCTATTCAAATGGCTGGACGACTCCCCACTTATGAGCTTCTCTACCAACTCAACCAACTGTGGGTCGTCTCGCTGTGCCTCGCCAACTCGTCCCAAAAGAGTAGGTCTAACCTCTAAGGATGCTAGCAAACCGGGTACCAAGTCAACAGAAGGTCTGAAGTCAAACATCGAGATAAACTCCAAGCTTCTCCGTTCCACAAACAACAGACTCAAGGACAACCTTTTTCTGCTTAAGGCATCTGCCACCACGTTACCCTTGCCAGGGGTATATGCTATCTCGAAATCATAGGATGCTAAGAACTCCATCCACCTTTGCTGTCTCAAGTTCAAATCCTTCTGAGAAAACAAGTACTTCAAAGATTTGTGATCGGTGAACAACTCAAATCTCTCACCAAGAAGATAATGGCGCCAGATCTTGAGCGCAAAAATGATAGCGGCCAACTCTAGGTCATGGACAGGGTAATTTTTCTCATGCGCCCTCAACTGCCTCCCACCATAGGCTATTACCCTTCCCTCTTGTATCAAGACTGCGCCTAGTCCTGTCCCACAAGCATCAGTATAAACAACGAACGGCTTACTCCCATCTGGCAGCACTAAAACTGGAGCAGTGGTTAAAGCTCTCTTTAACCGTCGGAATGCATCCTCACAATCCACATCCCATGTGAAAACCTGATTCTTCTTTGTCAAGCGAGTTAATGGGGCTGATATCTTCGCGAAGTCCTTGATAAACTTCCTATAGTAGCCAGCCAACCCCAAGAAACTCCTCACCTCGGTAGCATTCTTCGGAGCCTTCCAATCTTGGATAGATACTACCTTTGCAGGATCCACAGCTATCCCTTCCTTAGAGACCACGTGCCCTAAGAATCGCACTTCCTTCCTCCAAAAGTGACATTTAGAAAACTTAGCCTTCAGGCTATGCGCTCGAAGAGTCTCCAACACTTCCCTAAGATGTAGGGCATGCTCTTCCTCACTCTTGGAGAAGACCAAGATGTCATCCACAAAGACCACCACGAACTTGTTAAGATACTCCCTGAACACCCTACTCATCAGATCAACGAAATATGCAGGGGCGTTCGTCAAACCAAATGGCATCACAAGCCACTCATAAAAACCATCCGGAGTCCTGAAGGCAGTCTTCTCTACACTATCCTCAGCCACTCTCAACTGATGAAACCCCGTGGCTAAGTCCAACTGCGAAAACACTGAAGCGCCAACTAACTGATCGAAGAGATCATCAATCCTCGGCAATGGGTGTTTATTCTTCTTTGTGAGCTTGTTGAGTTCTCTATAGTCAACACAAAGTCTGAGGGACCCATCTGCCTTTGTAGCAAAAACCACCGGAGCACCCCACTCCGATATACTTCGTCTTATGAACCCCTTCTCAAGCAACTCCCCTACTTGCTTATTGAGTTCCCTCCTTTCACGAGGAGCCATGTGGCGCACTGGCAAAGATACTGGTTTAGCATTGTCCACAAGATAGATTCGGAAGTCAATCTCCCGCTTCGGAGGTAAGCCCTTCACCTCCTCAAACACATCCGGATATTCCCGGACCACTCTGACAGATTGCAGACTCTCGACCGAAGCATCGAGCGATTCAAGATAACTTAGCATAACAGACTCCATGGGATTACAAGAGATCTCGAGAGTGTTACCCAAGCGGGTCATCAGCCTAACAACTCTCCTTTCACAATCAAGAACGGCACCATTACTGGATAACCAGTCCATGCCCAAAATCAACCCATAGCCCGTGAAGCCCAAAACAAAAGCATCACATCTAAACTCAACGCTAAGTATAGAAATCTTCAAACCCAAACACATCATGGACAAATAAGTGGAGCCTCCAATTGGGTTTGAAACAACCAAGGGATCATCTACTAGACTGGTGTCTAAGTGCAGTGACTCAACTAAAGATGATGAGATAAACGAATGAGATGCGCCAGAGTCAAACAAAGTACGGACAGGATGATCTAACAGATAAACTAGACTTTCAACAGAAATAATTCTACCTCTTTCCTGAAGTGGTGGAACCGCGAGAGCCTGAACTTGCCCCCTTGCCTGACCCGGTGCCATAAGAGCTTGCACCTGTCCTCCTGAGGTAGATCCCGTCCTCTGCCCCTTCTTAGGACAGTCCTTCACCAGATGCCCTGCTTCGCCACAGTGGAAGCAGCCAGTCTTCTTCTTCTTGCGACAATCCTTGCTTAGGTGGCCTGGTGTCCCACAATTGAAGCACTTCTTCTTCTTCCCCTTGCCACCATTGCCTTTCCCATTCTTGTTTTGCTATTGCTGTTGAGGTCTCTTCTGATCTCCTTTCTTCTCGGGTGCTTTACTAGTATTGGGACCCTTCTCTTCCTCATACATAAGTGCCATGTCAACTAGCTTCTCAAAGGTAGCCCCCATAGGAATGTGAGTCATAGCCAATCCATGCATCGGTTCGTTCAAGCCCCTAACGAACCTCAAAGCTTTCTTCTCCGGGGTATTCACCATATCTATGCCAAACCTTGCCAACTGATTGAACTTGTTGACATACTCCTTCACTGATAAGTTCCCTTGCTTCAAGTTCAAGAACCTTTCCATATAAAGATTTTCTTCTGCCCTTGAGAGAAAC
>JASFAX010002566.1:0-45454 GCA_030737875.1 Allium sativum
GGAGCCTGTGGTTGTCGGAAAATGGAATTAAACGTCGACGACGAGGGGGGAGCTACGATCGGATTTTGACCTATGGCGTCCACCATAGGCGTTTTCAGGTGGAGGTGCTCGAAGGGGAAAGGTCAACGTTTGGCAAGGCGCGGCCTTAGGTTGTGGTGTGCAATGATAAGTCATAGCGGTGGTAGAGAAATAGGGTTGAACCCGTTTTCGGTCGAACGGGAAATTGGAGGCAATGACGCCTTAATGGCGACGGCGACTGTGGGTGGTGGGGGGTATGGACAAGGGGACACGGCGGCGGTGTCAGGTCGGCGACATATGGCCAAGGCGGCGGCGCGGAGGAGGGAGGGAAAGGGTGCTAAGTTTGAGCGTGAAGTGGAAGAGAAAGATGTAAACTAATATTTAATTATTATTTTAATTGTATATTAAAAGTTCGAATGTTAATATCTATTACGTACGAACTTAGAATCGTGTGAAACGAGATCTATTACGATCGTGGAGTCGAGAGCTTCACAATAAATCTAATTTGGTCAAATTTGGAGCAAGTTACATTTTGGGGTCAAATTAAAACCCAACGTTAATTTGATCGACAAGCCGATCCAACAGGGTGAGAACTCTCTCACTCAACTATCCTGTTATGTTATTATATTCATATTTAAAAATTTCCTATGTTGATTTTTATCTTATTAATTTATTAGAAAATGTTGTATGGTATATGGAAGCTCACATCATTGTTGTTGAAAACCCATGGATGAATTGTTGACTTCTTGTGTTATATGTTGTGATTGTGAATTAGAGATATTTGACATGTTAAAATAATGTTAATATATTTGTGGTAGTTAAAATTGGATTAAATATCCATTTATAATTTGAACAGCAAATTTAATTATTACTGATTTAAGCAAAAGTGGTTAGTATGAAAAATAATTAAATTGAACTAGTAATGATTAAATTCATGAATCAGTATTGATTTAAATTGACTGTTTTTGATTGAAAACCCCATATGGGTCTTGGGATGATATTTGACTTGCAAATCTCCCTTAGGTATAATTGTAAGTTGATCGATCGATTGATAGATCATTGTGAGCATTATTTAATTATTTAATGCTTGTACGGTGGTAGATGCACTCTTGATGTGAACTGGATGTTTAATAGTTGTTTATAACTATTGTTGAATACATGTGATGTATGAAATCCATTTAACTAAAATTATATGGTAAGTGGTTGAATCTCATTTCAATCTGGAATAAACGAATATTTTAATATAATATTCGATGAAAAACCGAAGTTTGATGTTGATGTCCGATTTTGGATGGACAAAAAAATTGAAATACCAACGAAGATTTATAATCTAAACGAACTATTTTGAATTAATTTTCATTTAATTATGATTTGTCCAAGTTTATTGTGAAATGAATGGTTTTTTCAAAATATGAAGCCAACTTAAGTGTAAAAACGCTATTTTAACTCGAACGGACTTTGTTATCAATTTAATTCAATTTATAATGAATATCGAGAAAACTATATTTCAGAATCTGACATTTGAAAATATTATTATTTTGAGATTATAATAATATGAGATGTTCGATTTTGATTTAAAATTGAAATGAAAGTAGAAATCGTTTTTAAAACAAATTTATAAATGTTTTATAGAATACATTTTTAAATGGAAATCGACGAAATATATTATATATATTTATATGGCTAGAATAGAATGTGTCGCACAGTAATCGTTCACAAATTTCAACCATTAACTTTGAATGGACGTAACGGGAGATCCGACCATCGAATTCTCCTAAAACCGAAAACATTGGGTTCGTATCGGAAAAAAATTTCAAATGAATATAAGAGGTTTAAATTTTAATGTTTATATTTTAAAATATGTCCAAATCAATTTCAGAAAAGGTCGTTATGGATGCAGTTCGATGGCTAATATTGGAAACCGAAGGTAAGGGCCTTAATAAAATTATTACAAATATAAACAAATTATGTAAAATCATAATAAATGATTTGGAAAGATTTTGGATGAAATATTTCAAGTTTTAAAAAGATAAAATATATTTTTATCTGAATGAACAAGTTAGCAACCAGTGTAGTAATCCAATGATTTTAAATTAATAAATTGGATTGAGAATGGTTTTGATATAACCAGCATTTTCCAACGAATAAATTGGAATGGATTGAATGGAAATTATCTTCGAATATTTCGATATTGGATTCCGTGATTATACAGATATTGTTGAGAAATTTAGAAGATACTGATATCGTTATTTCAATTTCTGGATTTGATATTGAATGTAAGTCGACATAGTTTCCATTTAAGACCTTATATTTAATATCAAATTGGATTTGGGTTGTTGTGAATGGTGTCTTAAATAATACTGTTCTTAAACCGAGTTTAAATGTAAGTTATGGAAGAATTCTTTTAATTAAGATTAATGGAATTTTCCAGTTTAATAAATTAAACTGGAATTGAATGGAGTTGATTTGGGTTGTTGTGAATGATATTTTAAATAATACTATTCTTAAAACCCTATTGTTATGGAAGAAATATTTTAATTAAGATTTAATGGAATTTACCAATTTGATAAATTAAATTGGAATTGAATGGAGCTGATTGGGTTGTTGTGAATAGTAACTTCAATAATATTGTTCTTAAACCTAATTGTAAAAAGGAATAATTCTTTTAATTAAGATTTAATGAAGTTTTCCAGTTTAATTAATTAAATTGGGATTGAATGGAATTCGATTTCATAATAATCAAAATGAGTTTTGGTAAAGAAAGCCTTTACTATTTATGGAATTTAAAAGGCTTTGTTGTTATTTCATTTATAGTATTAGTCTGATACAAAAATTTATATTAAGTATAATTAGTTCAGATTTCCGTGAAAATTCCCTATTAAATGGAAGATGATTTTGGGGTTTATTGTGAATGGTGTTTTAAATGACATTTGTTCTTTAACTCAAGTAAAGATGAGATTAATTTCCAAAGACGAATAATCATTGAGTTATGATTTTAGAAGACAAAAAGATATTATAAAATCTTTTGAAATGATTTCCAAGGAATGGATTAGACTATAAGTTTAAAAGAGATAATCTTTGATAAAATTAATGGGAACCTTCCCCAAAGAATAAGAATATTTGAATAAAAGAATATTCTAGATTGGAATGAGATGTATGTCATCTTTGTGTATATATCACATGAGTGAGTTATTCGGAAAGACCGGGTTTAACACCATTCTGAATAACTGTTGTGACGGTTAAAAGTCAAAGAATGAAGATGGTAGTAGAAGATCAAAGATCTTCACATCGTTGGGCTATTGTTGATGGCTCACTTGGAAAGTACACCCAAGTAGAGGTTATAAGTGGTGGTCCTCCCAACGTACTTGGAAATCGATCGGATATGCAAGGACCTCTCTCTTGTATTGGACATATAGGACGAGGATAAGGCGCCTTCAGTTTCGTTCGGACCCAAAACGGACTTGTAAATGGATTGTATGTCTGACATTTTACTTCGCACTGTATTCATTGATCTCTGCTAAATGTATATTTGTTTGGTGGTGGAGAATTTATTCTTTTTCTTAATATCTTTCTCTGAGACGTACGAGCTTAGAGGTTTTATATTGGTGGAAACCAATGGTATGGTATGGATTGACAATGTAACATACTGAGATGCAATGATCAAGGCGCTTGTTGAAAAGCATGGATTTTTGGATGATGATCAAAGCACCGCTTTGATATAGCACCGCTATGTGTATAACGTTAATTCGTGAGCTTCACACCCTGGTATGAATCAAAAATGGGATGAGGGACAGCAGGGAGGGCATGCGTTTCTTTCTAGCTAAGAGTGATACCATCATATGGAGCCCAAACATTTTACTTATGTGGATGAGGGATAGCGAGGCGCCTCAGATATATGGTCGCATAAGGCCAAGATGTTCGACATTCTGACAAGATAGTAGGTCCCTATAGGACCGGGAAACGAATTGTTTAGGAATAATTAATCCACAAAAGTAAGTGTGGACCATCTTGGCGCTCCAAGGGTCACGTGTGTTAATCCTAGACATCTTGCTAGAGGTGGTACAAAATCATTGAGGAAGATCCCTTGCCTCGACTCGTAGATGGAATCCAATTTCCAATATGCAACATTTGGCTTTTGTTGTACACCTATATGGCGACATAGTAGGATGGGGTAGTATGTCGTCTATAATTGATACATTTATATTCGAAGTTGTTTTATGTACTATGCACATATAATAATATCAAAAAAATTGTTTTGAAGTGTATCAAGCAAGTTTGGCTATTATAGGTAAAACTCTATCCTCCCTCTTGCGTTGCACTGTGTAATGGGATCGGTGTCTTATAATAGCTTCATTTTACCCAAAAATAATTGCGTTGTTCATTAATTGTTTTATTTAAAATATTCATGGGAGTAGACCTGTTTTGTGATATACGGCGTGATCCCGTGATTTACCTTATTTTAAAATAAATTTTTAGTAATTGTTTTAGCTCTTGCACTAGTCCCATAACTGACCCTGGAGTTTATTGTTTCCACATAAACTATAGGTGCCCATATTTTCCACACAGGCAGCTAGTAGTTTTGGTTTTGCAGATATTTTATTTAATAGGATCCTGGATTATGGTTAGAGCTATATTCTTAAAGCTCTATATCTGCGTATTGCCTTCAGCTGTGTTTATTGATGTTTTTCCGTTGCATTGTATTTACTTTGTATAACATTTCTACTATTATGTAATTTATTTTATTCTCTGATAATTGTAATTTCGCTATGTATTTTATTTTCCAGCACTCTGTTATTTTTGTACTCTGATGTAAATAGTTGTAATAGCAATGAAAAGTTCTCCTATTTTGTGTTCTGATGCGTCGTGTTCTTAAAGAAATCTGTCTTCCTTTTCAGTTTTGGATGGCCGACGATTTCGGGTTGCTATAGTAACTCTTATCTTGAGACGTTACAAATCGCGCTAGGTGATAGCGTCGATCCAGAGACCGAGTTTAAGAGAAAAATGCTTTGAAGCCTTCAACCAATTTGTATCAATTTTATGAGAAAACTAATATGTTTTTCAAATTAAAGGAGTAGATAGGAAATGATAGAGGAGAATCAATGACATAATGAACGAGTGTGTTTAGAGTAATGTAGTAGTGAAACAATCAGGAGAGAATTCTTGGAAAGTCGAGGTCAATGTCCAAAATTGAAACAAAAGAAACAATAATCGGTGCAAGAACGGAAATGGAGGAGGATGTAATTAAAGAGGGGATGCTAATAAGCCATCTTAATTCCAAACTTTCGATAATTACACACCCCTGAATGACACCCTAAAGAATGTGTATCTGAACACATGCAAATACAATATAGGATAGGAAATCCGCTTCGCAAGAGACCATAGAGAAAGAAGTGCACACTGCGAATTTCGTTTACTCCATGAAATATACGATCACACGACTAATGAATGTCGTCATCCCCAGAATATCATAGAGAATTTAATTCGTGGAAGTAAATCAGAGAGTATAGATCCTCTCATTTCTTATCATGGACATGTACTCCCCATACAATGCCTACTTAGGTCGACCAGCCCCGGCTGAATTCAGAGCATGCATAGCTTATGGTGCTTGCTCCTGAAGTTTCCAACTAAATATGGGGTCAGAATTGTGCAAGGAAACACATTAGCCAGACATGACTGCTACAAGGCAGAATGGAAAGAACTCCATAGCTACCGCTAATGAAACGACGTTGTGATCTCGGTTGAAGACGACAACCCTTCTAAGGCCTTAAAAACCGGATCTCACCTTGGACCCCTTCGGACGAGGGAATTCGCTAACTTTCTCCGTGTGAACTAGAAGAGATGTATGCTTGGTCCTGAGAGGTTGGCAACATTGAAGGAGGAAGTAGAGAAGCTAAAAAGCAATGAGTTTATCCGAGACTCGTGATAGCCCTCTTGGTTGACATTTCTAGTGAATGAAAAGTTGTTTTATATCAGTCAGGAGAGAGCTCCAAACAAACGTAGCACGACTTTTGTCTATCTTGATTGGGTGGAAGTGTTGTTAGTTTGGTTCGACTATTATAGCACCTCCTATATTCCGTGAGATTAAAATGGAAGATACGACTCTTTTGCAAATCTAGTTGGCTCAGATAACCCGATGCAAATGGAGTTGGTCCCATCAGAGGCGTTGGCTGCTCCAAGCATAGATCAGATGGAAGTTGATGTGGAGATGGATGTCGAGCCTAAAAGAAAATCATGGATGACTCCTATCAAGAACTTCGTCCAGGATGGAACCCTACCCAAGCGAAAGAATGTGAAGCCCATTCTCCTTCGTAAAGCTTCAAGATACACTATTCAGGGAAACTTATCGATAGGGTTCCTCCATCCCTCAACTTTGGTGTGTAGCTCATAAAGACACCAAGCAAGTTTTAAACAAAGTGCACGAAGGCGAGTGTAGTGATCATATAGGGGGGAGTTTGACTAAGAAGATACTTGTCATAGCTACTTCTGGCCTACCATCAATGAAGGTGCAACTGATTATTTACAATACTACGTCATATGCTAGAGTTTTTCTAAGATTTCTAGAGCTTTACCAACTCAACTCACCTAGATGGTTTGTCCTTGGTTGTTCGCAGTTTGGGGGAGTAGACATAATCGGCAGCCTTTCGTTATTCAAAGGTGGAACCATGTATGCAATCGTGGTAGTCATTTATTTCATGAAGTGGCCGAAGATGAATCACTGACCATGATCTTGACAAAGCGAGTGATTAGCTTTGTCGTTATAAAAATCATATGTCGATTTGGACCCCTAGACTATCATAACTAATAATGGGACCCAATTTGATAGCACAATGTTTAATTACTTCTGCATACGTCGTCACATTGAGAAGAGTTATACTACAGTTGTTGCATACCTAAAATCAATTGGACAGGTTGAAGCTGTGAACTAGATCATAAAATCTATCTTGAAGAAGCGACTGTAGAAGGCTAGAGCTAAGTCGATCTACGAGCTATCATTAGCCCATTGGTCATACCGAACAATCCAAGAGTCAATGATTGACCACGCTCCATTCACATGGTCCTACGGCTCTATAGTAGTCATATTAGTGAACCTTGAATTCACCTCTCACCAAACAATGTACTATGATCCTTTGACTAATAAGGAACTTCCTTAGAATTGAGAAGAGAGAGGAGGATGACTTGCATGCCTCAACACATAGTAACTGGTTCCCCCGATACTATAACAAGAAGGTTCGACCTAGAACCTTTAAGTCTGACGACCTCATCCTGAATCAGTCTTACCTGGCCCTGTCCAAATGGCCCAAAGTGGGAAGGACCCTATACCATTCAACAAAAATTTGATAATGGAGCTTTCAAGTTGACTACTGTTGATAGCGATCAACTCTCGAAGGCATGGAATGCTGAGCATTTACAGGGGTTATTTTAATTGAGATTTATTTCTGCAAATAATAATTCATTTTCAAACTATGGAATAAAGCGTGACTCGCCGAATGCCATTGTGTAATAAATAAAAGATTCTTCCATTCTTTGTGACTGTGTATAATAATATGGATAAGTGTTGTGATTCCATCCACCTGTGCCCAAACTTGAATAAAGGGAACGACTAACTCCTAAACATTGTCATTTGCTCACGTTTTGATGAGCTTACTCAACTCCGTGACTAGTCGGATAAGAGTTAACAAAGTTCGAGCTTAACTATGATGCTCGATAAGGCAATCCTCACTTTAAAGAATAAAGTGTAGGAATGACGCCCAAGCGAGCGTGAAACGACCATTCAAACACCTAACTCTAAATCCCAGGACTTGAGAGAGAGTATAAAATGAGTGGGGTAAGCATGAATGACTCGCCATGACTTAAGACTTCTTAGACCACAACTCTAACCCGAGTTAATGAGGAGAGAGTATAAAAGACTTAAGGATTGGATGTCCAATGTGCTTAACTTAACCCCCATCGATGAATGGGCACGAGCACAAAGTTATAAATTAACTCTGAGCACACACATGAGGCGCGAGATTCAAAGTTAATTGGGTGCATATACACTATACCTTCGCACTACTATACTTACACATTCTAAGCGAGAAAGTTTATGAGTTAAATGAGAATTAGTAAAAAAATTAAATTGCAAGTACATTTAATGGAAAATGAGATAACCTTGCAAATAAAGATGCAATTTTATTCACATCGCAGGTTTATGCATAAATACAAGTCAATAACGCGAGGGTCGCACCTGCACAAACCACAACAGGTCAGCAAAACAAAAATTGCAATGATAAATAGCCATCATGTCTTTGGCTTCTTCATTTTCTTTTTCTCGACCAACGATTTTGCGAGCAAGCACTTTCATGACTTCTCACTTGAAGACTCCTCAACCGCCGACATGATTTGGTTATCTATTTCTTCAAACAATTTTATCTAGAAGAGAGATTGGCATAATCGGTCGTTACCTCAACCCCTTGGAGGAAGGTTTGTAAGGGATCAACTCAAATAAGCCCTAACAATAACTATGCTTTAAACTTAATGAGTTTTTATTCCTGAGGGCCTTTAACTCCACTAAGCCAAAGCTCCGGACTTTCTAGACTCGCCAGTATAAATTACATCGTCGTCACCTTTGGTGTAAGCCTCTTTTCTATTTAGGTTCTTAAGGGAATCTGTCATCCCTTCCTCTTTGGTCGTGTCGTCACCAAGGGCACTTGAGGCACGTCCATTAATTTATCTTCTTCTTCGAGAGAAGCCTTAGCCAACGTTGTACCTGAAGCCGAAAGAGCAATTACTGTCAGCCCTTGTAGGATAATGGGTCTTTCGACTGGAAACCCTATAGCTTGGAGACAAACCGTGGTAACTTTCTGAAACTAAGGAGAAAGTTGAGGAATACATTCGACAAAACCATCCTCAGGAGTAGCACGATTCTTGATCTCAAGGATCAGAGTTAAAGGCTTGTATGGGCCAAGGCCTGAGTCATCTATGTTATGCTCCTTCACTCCCTCAGAGACCTCAAACAAAGAAGGTGGAGAGACAACACCTAATGTGAGTGTGTCCATAGCATGGATAGGCCGGCTTGTCGACTGAGCGAAGCCGTATCATCGTTAGACATGTTGGGCTCGTCCCGACTACTGATTTACCTTTAATCCAGATTTGTTCTACATCTCCTCCTCCTTACCTAGCCATCGACCTTCAGCGAGAAATTCTGACTCATTTGGCTTTAAAAATTTGGCCACCAATTCTTCTTTATTTACCCCGCCATCTTCCGATGCTAGTTTCTTTGCCTACAAAAACTGGTCCTATTGTCGCCATGGGTCTATGGGTAATCATAGGCCCACGTCAGATTCTGATACTTGATCATTTAGGCATAGAAAGTCAACACTTAGAAGTTGAACACGTCCTCCTTCTCCGCCTCGGTCGCTTTAGCCTTGAGCTCTTGGATTTCTTTATCGTATTGGGCTTAAGAGTCAATGGTAGACTCAAGAGAGACATGATTATTTTTCTCAGCCTTCTTCATGGCTTCTTCAAAAGCAATCAATTGGGCCTTTAGTCGTGTACTGTCCTGGGATTATTGCTCTTTCTCCTTCCTTAGCGCCTCGTTCTCGGCCTTGAGAGATAGGTTTTCCTTCTCATAAGTTTCATCTCATCCTTGATATGCTTAATTTTGGTAGACCACAAATTGAATTCACTATAAAATCTTGCTCAAAGCGCGTCAAGCTCAACCTTAGACTTCGTAATTTGCAAGATCTTTCTTGGTATTTTCCAAGGTGCTTTTATTGCACTCCCACAACTGATTCATGATGTCTGTATCAAGTTCAAGACTACTAATGACTTTAGATTGCCATCTCGAGTAGCTGACCATTTCCAAGTATCGAGAGAGCATGTCGTTAACATCCTCCCATAGTTTATCATCGAATTAGTCTAATACTGGACGTAGAATGGGCTTGAACTAGATTTGGGAGAAACTGTTTTAAGAGACAGCCTTTTCCATCCTTTTTTTTTCTTGTTGGTCATCTCCTTCTTTTAGGTAAGTGTGTCTTGGGGCTCCTTCCCTCTTAACCCAACAGGCACGACGTACCCTAACCTTTGGACGATGCTAGCCTAGATAGCAAAATCGGTTCACTTGGAAGCTTATGTTGTGACAAGCCCTTGATTTGACAATGCTCGCTGGGAGCCTAATCCTGAGATCGAGAGGATTTATCATAAGGGCTAAGAACACATTCACGATGGCATTTTTCTCTTTACGCTCCTACTCCCATTCATGTTCCCTCACCTCTCTCCCTTTATCTTTTATGCTTCCTGCCCTCCCAATCGCGCCTTTCCCGGTATTCACATTCAGAGGAGATTTATAGGCATAACCTCTTCTCTAGTGACTGATGCTGAAATATCTATGGAAATTTCTTCCTTTAGTCATGGATCCCGTAAATCAAGAAAAAAAACTCAAGCTAGAACTCGGTAGACATATAATGAAAGAGCGTTTTGACATGTAGTGCTCGTACCGCGCGTATCCTAGTGGTCTCCCAATGAATACGAGCCCGGAGTTAAGTTTTTTCGAGTTTTCTTACTAGTCTTAGCAGCTGTTAAATCTTCTTTAGATCCTAGGAAGAACGTAGTGGGATCCTTGTTCCGAGCAGATTATATGATGTTTAACAAGACAAGGAACTTAATCTGCTGAACAGGCAAGGCACTTAATCCGTTGAACATGACTTGTTTCCCACTGATTGGGAACCATAAGCGGGAGACCTAGCCGATGACGGAGTTCTGATATAAGATTTTTCCATGGCTAACTCTTAAATATGAGAGCTCTTGGACACTTCCTTAACTACTTTTTTCAGAAGACTTCTCTCTTATCTTCCACGTGTTCTTGACTATACCTAGGAGTAGTTGATCCCTTGGTGGCACCCTTGACCCAGACCTAAGATCGAGTAGCAACGAATGCCATCCCTCCGACAAGAGGCATGGCCGCTGGGGAACAACTACTGGTGGCACAACTATGGAAGCTCGAACACTGCCCACGCCTAAGGTCCGATTTGCACTGGGATAATGGTACCAATGTAATAACTCATTATAAATGCACCTTCTCACACTTCGATTATTCATTGGAATGTTCCTCAAAGTACCCAAATGAGTGCGATACGTGCTGCTAGTGGGCTTGGCTGGACTATCACCTATAAAGGCGTACAAGTATTAGAAACTCTCAAGTGAAGTTAAAAGAAGAAAATCAAAGCTTGAAACTTGTAGCATTGAATCCACCTTTTAGAATTTCCTTCTTCTCATGGAACATAAAACCAATTGGTTCTTATGTTCCACCGTTTTCTGAACCTGTCCATTATGACTTGGATACCAAAGGTGGGCTCAAAGAAAGGAAAGACGGGGTATCCTTTCGGTGCTTGAAGTTGTAGAAGAAGGCGATGTCATTGAGGGTAAGATCTTGATGTAGATGCTCCCTATACATTATGTACAGTACATAGAGATAGGCAAATGATGTGGGGTGCAATTGCGTGGATGCTAATGTTATGCAATAAAGGAAGTCGATAATGAATGGACTGAGCAGAGGAATACATCCCGCTATGTACATTTATCGGTTGATAGTCATGTAACCTTTAAGAGGGTTATAGGAAGTCTCCCCTGAGCTGGAACGTATATTTGGTCGAAGGGAATCATGTGCTTCGCACGCACTCTCCTTAACTTTTGTTCATCCAACAATATCTATCGGTAGGTCCAGAAAGATGGCTCCAGGAAAAGTGCCAGGATCTCTTTTTCTATTTGCTACCTCTCCCTCAACGATTCTTCCTCGGATGACGAGGTATTTTTCTCCTCACCACGAGGTTGTAGGACAAACTGTGAATCCTTATATGTTTTGGTCCCAGAGTTAGAATCTGTGTCAGCATCTCGCTGGACAACCTTTCCCTTTGTAGATATAGAAGCTCTTGTTGGATATCACCTAACCATGATAGCTTTGCTACCCAAGAAATGTTACTGGTCAGAGCGATTAACCCAAACCCCCTGGTTGTGAACTAGTGCAATGTGTTAGTGGAAGTTATGTTGAAATAGCAATATAGACAAAGCATTAGAAATATGTGACAAAAATTGACTCGATTGACCATCGTTCCTAGTTGTCTTATCAAATCGTGATCGTGAGTGATTCCATGTCATATTCTTGTGAGAGGCAGTGTTATATTATTTAGGAAGCCCATAATTATGTGCATGACAAGCTATGTTTGTATGCAAGTATGAAAGCTCTGATATGCTCTATCTTAATTGTCCCAATGTTCAAGTTTATGTGTTTGATCTTGAGACATTGCGTCATTATTTCTTGCAAGTTAGTTAGTATAGTCATTGGTCAAGATTCGAGTATCATCGCCCTACATGCATAGAATTATTGTTGGTGAAGTATAAAACTGGCTCGAACTATCAGGTTCAACATTTCTGGATCAGCCCCTCTGAATCGACTATGCTGGTTCAGCCTCTATGGATTGATCGCTTTCAAATTTATGTCCCTAGTTCAACATTCCTTTGAATTGACTAGTAGCAAAACTTATCCGGGTCTAACAGAGTATTTTCTTAATCTCAACCTCACTTTGAAGTCTCCACTGCTCTCTTGAGTATTCCCAAACTCCTCTTCGCCTTCTTCCATCTTCTTCCACCAGCAGCGAATCGATCTCTCCACCTCATATCGCTTCCACCATCATTAGCTCACGTCGCCACGGTTTGATCTCGCCCCCAACATCAGAGGCGCCTACAATGTCGCCTCAGGTGCAGGCGATTTGAAGATTGGTCATAACAACTTAACCCAAAATTTAATTCAAACGAAAATACAAACTAGATCGATTTAAATCCACCTAAATTGATTCATGACCTAGAATCGAAGATTCGAGCATGGATTTAGTGAACTACAAAATTGGAAATTGATCAAATTAGAGTTTGGGGGAAGATATTGTAAACTTTTGGTTCGGCGTGGTAAAGAGTAAAGTGATGGCTTGTGCTCAATATTTATAAGGAGAATTCAGAGACTTTTCAACTTCTCTACGATATGGCAAGCTTGGTTTCAAGATTGTTTATTCCGATTCGAAGTCCGGTTCGATCATTGAATCAAATTTATTAAAAGATGGACGAGAAAGGAGAGAATTGGGAAGAAAAACTACAATGTTTGCTTGACTTGGTCAATAACTCAATGTGTTAACTCATGTGTGACGATTCCCTTAATCTGATAACGCACTCGACTTACATGAAAACGACATCGTTTGGTAACACATTTATGTAAGCAATTACATGCGTAGGCCAAGGACTCGATATGACTTGACTATATGGAAGATGTATTCAACCTCTTGACTCACTGGGGCTTGAATGATTACCTACGTCTATCGATAACTCTGGTTAAAGACTTTGGCCTGGCAAACACCATTTAACACAATATTAAGCTTGTCTAGATATTTATGCTGAAAGGGAGAACATAAGAATCATGACTACTCAAAAGGACATGACTATTCATCATCCTTTTCTTAAGAATAGCTGACATCCTAGGAAGACGTAGCTCAACCGTTTCAAAGCACATCCAATATGCAACGCAACATGCTTTGGGGGGAAAAGTGTTGGCCTACCTTTCAGCAGGGTCGTCATGTTCATAAGAATTCATAATCAGAATATTCAAGATGTGATTTATACATATTATTGCACTAAGGAATCAAACAAAGAAATCATGGGGCTCGACCAAGACCCTGCTCGACTATGTTGGGCATAGAGAAAATTCTAGATCGACTGAAACTCCATCTCGGTAAAGACTTTCATGATGAGTTCGGATCGGCTAGTATCTAACTCAACTATGTTGAGTCAGGCATAGGTCAAGCCAAATTATAGTTGCTATTGACTCTTTCTGCTGCATTGTGACCTAGCACACGATCTCCACCATTCTCGGATTGACCTCCACATGCCCCTACGAAACTGAATTAGAATATCTTCTATAATAGTCTTCTAGAGAAACAAAAAAACGACTTTTGGCTTCTCTTACGTATTTTACTTGTTGCAAACATATTGTACTCGAAATTTACTATCTTAAACCATTGTAATCTCAATTTCTTATAATCTTTAAGAGAAGTTATAAAGTGGACATAGGCAATCCGTAGTCGTACTACTATAAATTGCATGTGTTTACTCTTCCTCATTTTAATTTACTTTTCCTTTACTTTTAATCTCTTCATCACAATCTTTAGGTGTTTGTACCATTTTTGGTGTAAACATCTGTAATGGAGGAAATCATAAATTTTGTCTTTAATCATGATTTTAACGATTGATTTCATGTCTTTAATTTCCTAAGTTTGGAATTTGTAAGTTCCATGTTAAAGTTCAAAATTATTTTGGTTTTAATCAATATGAAAATGTAATGGATTATAAGGTGTTTTTGAATCTAATCAAGTTTAGAAATAAATCCAAATTTCTTTCTAATTTTTCACTAAAAAATTGAAATATTTTTGTTTATCGAAGGTGGTATTAGGATCGAAACCAATCAGCCAGAATTCGGTAAGATTTAGTATTTTAGCTATTTAGAGTACTCGGCTTAGACCTGATATCCATAATATAATGGAAATTGTCACTAATAAGGAAACAAAATACTAATTTGAAATAAATTTCCCTTTGGCTCCTTCGAAACCTTCCTCATATTTTTGACCTGAAACCCTATATAATGATTTTAAAGGGTTCTATCATGAACGAGTGAGTAATTGATATATTTATGGGGTTTCGCTATAGCCGAAGGGTTAATTAACTATACGTGTTTCAATGGTTTCGGCCTTGTCAAAAGTCATAAACTTTCTTGTTACTAACTTATTTAAAAGAATAGAATTAGTTAAGTGGAAAAGTATATATTACTTTCCTTTTATCCTTCATCTCTTTCGAAGAATATAGGAGCTAGATAGGCCATAAATTGTTGTTAATATCATGTTATTTGCTAATTATGAAATGATAACACTTGATAGTATAATATGCGATAAGGAAACAAAGATAAAGAAATCCAACTTAGATGTTACTGTCCATGATCAATGAACATCCTTCTTACCCATTCCAGAAAAGGTTTCAAAAAAGGTTTCTGTTATGTTAAATCACTCTTTCTTTATAACTTAAGAGGAAGTTAACACAATATTAGAAAATACTGGAATTTTGGGGGGTTATACCTTTCCTCTTGGATCTGACGATTCCATTGATAACTCTCATGAAAGGTATTTTGCTTACACCGCCATCCATATCTGGCATAGTTCCTTCAACATCATAACGTTGCTCCATTTCGATTCTCTCCTAACACATATACGTTTTTAGTTTGTTAAGAAGTTCTTTCATAAGAATCGAAGGTAATTTCTTAAGTGCCTCCACTCTTGAGAACTTAGTTCATCTAGCTAAAACAAGTAACATTGAAACACCTTGCACCACTTAGTATTCCCAATTAAAGTCATACTAGAAATGTAGAGCATTGCTGGTGCAAAGAAATAAAACATAGAGACTAAGTTTCATGAGACATAAAACAAAAACAATGGAAAATTTTATTTTTCAAAAACTTATCATTACAAAGCAACACTTTACATAAGATATTGAAAAATGGACAAGTTTACTCTAACCCCTTTTCCAAATACGAAGAAGTTATCATAAAACTACGCGAATCATCCATTAATTGTTCAATCAACAACTTCTTGAGGCCTACTAATTCCTTAAGGGGTTTAGTTAAAAGATTCGCGATATAGCTAGGAAGGCATTTTAGATACCACACATGTGTTACTGGACATGCGAGTTTGATGTATTTTAATACAAAACATGTGTCTCGTGTGACACCCCACGTCCATTAATGTCACTCACAAAGGTAATGCATTAAGTTTCGTGAAGCATTATAGGTAAACAGAAAAAGAAATATTACAAGACAGATATAAAATGACAGTAGGATTAAAAACTTTATTAATCATAAAGCATCGTGGTTCAAAAACATCACATGTCTGAAATACACAAAAACCATTACATCATAAAAACTACTGTCTTGTACTTTAAAACATTAGAGTACATAAAAGAAGCAAAATTACTGAAACAAAATATGGCCATAGCAACAAGGATAGGAGCTTGAGCCATACATCTAAGCAGCTCCAGCAAAATGTAAGAAGAATCACGGTCAAGCCTGAGTATTCCCACCTTGAGAACCTGGGGGGGGAACGGATGAAAGAAGAGAAAACAAAAAGGGTCAAACATAAAGTCTGGTGAGTCTAGTTACTTTTAAAAAGTAAATAAGTAAAAGTAGCATGACAAGCATATAATGTGGATAAGAAAGATAACACTATAGAGGTAGGTATGACAAGGTGAACATGATAGAGTGTACACGCTTTCGTAATGATTACTCTGATTCTCTACACTGATACTAGTATAACCAGAAATGATATGATCCCAACAACTATCAAATGGTAGACTTAGGCATACGTCAAGATGTACCCTAACTACTACCTTAATCGATCAGCTCCCTAATCCGCATAGATACTCTGTGCCGGCCCCACCATAGGATGTATGACGTCCTATAGTGGCAACCCTTTGCTGATATGCACAACCATATCTACAGGTGTCACAGTTAACTTATCCCCCTCTGCCCGGCCCATGCACACACATGACCCGGTTGGTTTGCGCCGCCCACACCGTCCTCCACATTTGGATCTCTTACAATCAGCCCAGTAAGCGTGCCCCACTATGACCTAGGGCAGAGTACTCATTTTGATACTTATTAAGGGTTACTGACTGAAACAGGTCCCCCACACAATATGATATAAGCTCCCCCTTGTCTTGTATCCCCACTAGGATTTCTATTGGTTATGTATACCATTATATGTTTTTAATTAAATAACCCTACCATTTCTACAAGTTATGCTTAACCTAAAAGAAGGTGTCTTTAATTACATAACTTCAACATTTTCATAGGTTATGCTTACCACTAGGTGTCTTTGATTACATAACCCTATCAGGTTAAGTTCGTGGGCCTATATGTAAATATTGCCCACAACCTCAGATTTACTTAACCCACCCTCTGTTCAACCAAATTTACTTAACCATAATTTAAACTCATGTTTATACAATTCCTATGGATTCAACTAGGTTAGGTATTTAAGGTTTATTACCATATTTTTGTTTATGGTTACAGTATGCTAGACCTCCCACATTAAGCCTACATTTTGTGGATGCTGGACATGTCGGGCGGGTCCGGGAAGACTTATTCCACAAATTGGGCTTAACTTCATGTCTTAGCATGTCTCGTTTTTATGCACCTAGACCTCCTACATTAGATTCACCACTTGTGGTCGCTGGATATGTCGGGCGGTTCTGGGCAGACTTCCACCACAAATGTAATCTAACCTCATGTCTAGGTGCAGTTACAGTTTCTAATTACTATAATCCTAAGCATTCCATTATTAGCTAATTTTTACTTATGTCATTATAGGTTTCATGCCCCATTTTCCCAATTATGTTCATAATGGATAATATGTCCAAATTCATGTTCATAATCATTATCCAAGTTATGCCAATTTTTATGTTTTCACCCGTTCCCTAACTAACGTATTCGCATATATTTAGTGGCATGCCTTGGCTAGGAAGTAGCCTGGCCAAAAACAACAAAAGGGAAAGGTGATGGGAAGATGACAATAGTGATTTTTCTAACATAAGTAGCATAAATATATACTGGCATAGTGATAAGGTGGACATATAAGAATATATCTATGAACTTGTGATAGTTAAACTAGTTCTAACATAGTAGGAATGTCATAATAAGCATAAAAAGATCTAAATAATAATTTAGATATCCCATTAGTTCAGATCCAATGTGATAGACACAAGGTGATCTAAATAATAAGCTAGATCTAAAATCAAAAGTAGATCTGTCCTGATAAAGATTTAGATCTAAGTCATAGTATGTCATAACATCATAAATTCACAAGTTGCAATAGATCCGATATGATAAAGATTGAGATCCAAGTCATAACTCATTCAGAATGTCATAAATTCACAATTTACAATAGATCTGCTATAATTCAGTCACAAGAATGGATCCAAACTATAATCGTATCATGTTTACTTTTAATCATTTAAATCTAAAAGTAACTTAGAACACACAATGTTTGGATTTAGAGAATAGAACTAGAAGGGAAGATAGTTGAGTCACAGATCTACACTTGAATCTCTAATCTTTGATTGCAGAAGAAGAAAAGGATTCGATTCAGTCTAGATACCAACAGCATTTGGCCTCCATTGATTTCAGTGTAAGAAAACAGGAGAAATGGACCTTTATTTATAGCTGCCAGCCCCCAGAAATCGACTGCTAGCTCAGCCCTAGGGGGGTCGACCCCACCTTAGGGGGTCGACCTATGCGTCGGCACCCCCTTGAGGGGTCGATCCCGTGGTCAAAAACCCCCCTTAAGGGATCGACTCCCTTGGGGCGGGAGATTTGCCACCTACGAAGTTTCAAATTTTGAACTGAAATTTGATTTTCTAAATATATATCTATCTATCTATATATATATATATATATATATATATATATATATATATAATTATCTTGCGCTTATACAAACTTCAAACCTCCATAACTTCTTCATATAGTGTTCGTTTTACGCAAACGAAATGTCTATCTTGACCAGAATTTCGAGATGGACGCAAAGGCACAGTCCATTTCCCTTAATTTTGAATATTAAATTAATTATTATTTAATTTATCCTCTTTTAGTGTTGTTAAAATCCGGGGTGTTACATTCTCTCATACTCAAAGGATTTCTTCCCCGAAATCTCGAAGTCAAGAATAATGTATATCCTACCGTGCATCACCCATCTACTCATCCACCAATCACAGGCATCCATGGTCTTTAAAGACTTCTCTTGCTTTATATGATCATATGCAAAGGCGTGTGTATATGTCCCAATACTAATGTGAAAATCAGGCGGTCTACTGATTCAGTCGACCTACTTAATTCAATGTATGATAGTGCCATGCGTCCAACATGTATCAAATAATCCTATCATGTAAGTTTTACATGTATGCACAAACATCCGTCCAAATGTAACATCCATATGATGATACATTCAATTTCATCCACATAAGAAAAGAAAATGCACTCACATCCATATGCAGTATGAGAGTGATTGAGCCAGTATAGTGCCTAATGTGCGTATATATGCATCCACAAGCAACCACTAGCAAACACTTGCATCCATTTGCATCCACCAAACATAACATGTCTCAAATACATGTTTACATTCATGGGATTCCTATCTAAAGGTCGGATATTCAACTGATAGGATATACTTAAATGATAGAAATAAGCATAAATAAAAGCGTTGGAAAAGGAGTTAAGAACACACCCTCGAAAAGAAAAGGGTACGAAGCACGTATCTTGTATTCAATCTCCCAAGTCGCATTCTCTGGGTTATCTCCCCATTGAACCTTCATCAACTTGATTCTTTGTTGCATAGCCTCTTAACTTCCGATCCAAGAATACGGGAAGGAACTCGTCTGACTGTTGCCTCCCGTTCCACTTCCGCTTCCTCTAATATATTTAGCTCAACAACTTCTACAGAACATGTAAGCACTTCTGCAAATGGGAAACATGGAAATCGTCGTGAACGCCGGATAGTCCCTCAGATAGCTTTACTCTGTAGGACATTTGGCCAATCCTTTCTGTTATAGGAAATGGTCCTACAAATCTTGGAGCCGGTTTCCCTATAGATCCAAAGTGAATCACGTTCCTCAGAGGTGACACTTTAATGAAAGCCATATCTCCTACTTCAAATTCAATGTCAGTCCTTCTTTTGTCAGCGTATGATTTCTTCCTATCTTGAGCGGTCTTCATTCGTCGTCTGCTAAAATCAATCTTCTAGGACATTTCTCTAACCATATTTGGTCCAAGTAATAGTCTTTCTGTAGATTCCCACCAATAAGTCGGTGATCTACAAGGTCGTTCGTATAAGGCTTCAAAAGGTGCCATGCTAATACTTGCTTGAAAGCTGTTGTTGTAGGCGAATTCTACTAAAGGAAGATTTCTTCCCAAGTACCTCCGAAGTCTAGAATACACAACCTCAAAAGATCCTCTAGAACTTTGTTTATCCTCTTCGTCTGTCTATCGGTCTGAGGATGATAAGTGGTGCTTAAACATAACTGTGTACCTAATGCTTCTTGCAAACTCCTACAAAATTCACTAGTGAAGATGTGGTCACGATCGCTTACGATACTGAAAGGTACCCCATGAAGACGGACAATCTCACGAACATAAGCTGCTGCCAACCATGCAGCCGTCCTCTTACTCTTAACCGGAATGAAGTGAGTGCTCTTCGTAAGTCTATCCACCACGACCCAAATGCTGGTGTTGCCTTTCTTCGATCTAGGCAAACCATCATTGAAATCCATTGAGACGCTCTCCCATTTCCATTGCGGAACTTCCAAAGGATGAAGTAGACCAATGGGCTTCTTTTGCTTAGCTTTAACTTGATGATAAACTAAACATTGAGAAACAAACTCTGCCGCATCTTTCTTCATCCTAGCCCAAAAGAAAATCCGCTTCATATCCTTATACATTTTATCGCCACCTGGATGAATGGTCATCTTAGAGTGATAGGCTTCCTCTAGGACTATCATTATCAAGCTTCCAATTCGGGGGACATAGAGCCTTCCATCTCATCGCAACCACCCTTTATCGTCTGTGGAGTATCTATTAAGGTGACTAGAAGTCTCCCATTTATTGAGCCTATCCAAGATGTTTGAAATCTATGGATCAGTTTGCTGCGAAGCTCTTATTTGATCCATAAGAGTAGGTCGTATCTCTAGCGATGCAAACAAACCAGGCAAAAGCTCGGTGGAGGGTCTAAAGTTAAAAGCTGATATAAACTCCAAGCTTTTCCTCTCTACAAACAAAGGACTTAACACCATCCTCTGTCTGCTTAGTGCATCTGCCACTACATTACCCTAGCCAGGGGTATAAGCATTCTAAAAATCATAAGAAGCTATAAACTCCTTCATATTTGTTTCCTTAAATTGAGATCCTTCTGCGAGAACAAATACTTGAGAGATTTATGATCGGTGTACAACTTGAACCTCTCATCAAGCAAATAATGACGCCACATCTTAAGTGTGAATACTATGGAAGCTAGCTCGAAATCATGGGTAGGGTAGTTCTCCTCATGAACTCTCAATTATCTACCCCCGTAACACAATACCTTCCCTTCTTGCATCAGAACTGCACCAAGCCCTGTACCAGATGCATTAGTGTAACTGTAAACACTTTGTTCCCATCGGCAACGTCAAGACTGGGGTTGTTGTCAGAGACCTCTTCAGTCGTTTTAAAGAAACATCACAATCTATATCCCATGAAAATGCCAAACTCTTCTTCATCAGCCTAGTGAGTGGGGCTGATGTCTTTGTGAAGTCCTTAATGAACTTCCTATAATACACTGCCAACCCCAAAAAGCTTCTCACCTCCATTGCATTCTTTGGAACCTTCCAGTCCTGAACTGCAACCACCTTTGCGGGATCTACTGCTATCCCATGTTTGGAAACCACATGCCCTAGAAATCTCACCTCTTTTCTCCAAAAATGGCATTTAGAGAACTTTGCCTTAAGCTGATGTGCACGGAGGGTTTTTTAAACTTCCCTCAAATGTTGGGCATGCTCTTCTTCACTCTTTGAGAAGATTAAGATGTCATCAACAAAGACCATGACAAATTTATTTAGAATCTCCCAAAGCACCCTACTCATCAGATCGACAAAATAGGCGGGTGCATTCGTCAACCCAAAAGGCATTATAATCCATTCAAAGAAGCCATCCAGAGTCCTAAAAGTGGTCTTATCTATACTGTCTTCAGCCACCCTCAACTGATGAAACCTTGTGGCCAAGTCTAACTGAGAAAATACCGAGGCACCAACAAGTTGGTCAAATAAGTCATCTATCCTCGGAAGTGGATGATGTTCTTCTTTGTGAGTTTGTTCAACTCTCTATAGTCTACACACAAATGAAGTGATCCATCCGCCTTAGTTGCAAATACAACTGGGGCATCCATTCAGATATGTTTCATCTAATAAATCATTTCTCAAGTAGCTCCCCTACTTGCTTACTCAGCTCCCTCCTTTCCCTCGGAGCCATATGGCGCGCTAGTAATGCAGCTGGCTTTGCATTGTCAACCCGATATATATGAAAATCGATCTCGCGTCTCAGAGGTAAACCCTGAAACTCATCAAAAACATCAAAATAATCTCGGACTACTGAAACAGATTGCAAATCATCGGTAGATGCATCAAGAGACTCTAGGAAACTAAGCATACAGACCCTTGTGGGTCACAAGAAATTTCTAGGGTCCTCCTATGACAAGTTAGAATCCTAACGACCCTCCTCTCACAATCCAGAATGGCAACATACGTGGTTAGCCAATCCATCCCTAGAACCAACCCATAGCCCATAAACCTAAGCACATACGCATCACATTCAAACTTGATGCCTAAGATATATATCCTCAAACGCCGAAAAATCATAGACAAATGATCTGAACCACTAATATGTTCTGAGACAACAACGGGATCAACTACCATATTAGTATTTAAGTGCAGAGATTCAACCAAAGAACTAGATATAAATGAATGTGAAGCGCCAGAATCAAAAAAGTTATAAATGGATGACTGGAAATAGAAATCAAACCTTCCACAGAATTTTTTTTACCTCTATCCAGAGCACTGGTGGCAAGAGCATTCACCTCCCTCCAGAAGCTCCTGCCCTTTGACCTTGTCCCTGTTTCTTCGGGCATTCCCTAGCAAAGTGTCCGACCTCTCCACAATTGAAGCAAGAATTTTTCCTTCTTTTACAGTCTTTGACCAAGTGACCCTCTCGTCCATAACTATGACACTTCCACTTATCCTTAGCCTTGTCATTCTCTCCACTTTTGCTTTGTTATTGTTGTTATCCTTTCTTGGGCCTTACCTTCTTATTATGCGTTGTTTCCTCAGCCTTAACTTCCTTCTTCCCTCATTTGTTTTCCTCAAGCATCAAGGCCATATCAACAAACCTTACAAAAGTAGCTCCCAATGGAATATGGAACATAGCTAACCCATGAAGGGATTCAATCAGCCCTTTAGAAAACCACAAAGCTTTCTTATGCGGAGTTTCCACCAGTTCCAGTCCAAACCTTGCTAGCTAGTTGAATTTGTTCACATACTCTTTAACATTCATGTTTCCTTGTTTGAGCGCCAAGAACCTCTCCATTTGCATGCTTTTCTCAGCTTGAGAAAGAAACTTCATTTCAAACCTTTGTCTAAAATAGTCACATGTCCCCATCGAACGTCCAGCTTGGGTAAATTCCCACCAAAAAGAAGCTTCATCTTTTAGTAGCCAGGTACCTAACTTAATCTTCCTTCGATCTTCCACTTCAAAGATTACGAACAAGAATTTGGTCTCCTTAAGCCAACTCCTTGCCTCTACAAATGTTTCGGTTCCACGGAATGACTTCCCTCCCATGGCACAGAAATCTTTGTGGATCTTTGCGAAATTATCTGCTTTTGGAGGAGGAGGAGGAGGAGGAGGAACTATGGGTGCAGCTGGGGGAGGAAAGTCAGCTTGACTTCTGGTAGGCGCCATGGCCTCTAGATACCTACGGGACTAGCCTGGTATCGTAACGCCCTCAGGAATATTAGGTTTCCCAGACATGCTGAAAAGAAAAGGAAAGAGATTTAGAAAAAGGATCGAAGGGTATTACACATGGCTTTAAGGAATATGTTTTTCAAAACAGACTTTTCTTTTTGAAAAATTCTTTCTTAAAACCTTTTTGACAAAAATTCTCAAAAACTTTTATCTAATCTAGTAACCTTCAGTTCTGATGCCAAGTGTGACACCCCACGTCAGTTAACGTCACTCACAAGGGAATGCATTAAGTTTCGTGAAGCGCTATAGGTAAACAGAAATAGAAATATTACAAGACAGATATAAAATGACAACGGAATTAAAAACTTTATTAATCATAAAGCATCATAGTTCAAAAAAATCACATGTCTAAAATATAAAAAAAACTATTACATCATAAAAAGTACTGTCTTGTACTTTAAAACATCAGAGTACATAAAAGAAGCAAAATTCCCCAAACAAAATATAGCCATAGCAACAAGGATAAGAGCTTGAGCCATACATCTAAGCAGCTCCAGCAAAATGTTAGTAGAATCATGGCCAAGCCTGAGTATTCCCACCCTGAGAACCTGGGGGGAAACAAAAGAAAGAAGAGGAAACAAATGGGGTCAGACATAAAGTCTGGCGAGTCTAGTTACTTTTAACAAGTAAATAAGTAAAAATAGCATGACAGGCATATAAAGTGGATAAGAAAGATAACATTATAAGAGGTAGGTATGACAAGGTAAACATGATAGAAAGTATACGCTTCCCTAATGATTACTCTGAATCTCTGCACTAATACAAGTATAACCAGAAATGATATGATCTCAACAACCATCAAATGGTAGACTTAGGCATACCTCCAGATGTACCCTAACTACTACCCTAATCGATCGGCTCCCTAATTCGCGTAGATACTCTGTGTCGTCGCCATCATACGATGTATCACGTCCTATAGTGGAAACCCTTCGCTGATATGCACATCCATATCTACAGGTGTCACGACGTCTTATCGCCCTCTGCCCGACCCATGCATGCACATGACCGAGTTGGTTTGCGCCGCCCACACCGTCCTCCACATTTGGATCTCTTACAATCGGCCCAGTAAGCCCACTCTGACCTAGGGCGGAGTATTCTTTTTGATACTTATTAAGGGTTACTGACTAAAGCGGGTCCCCCACACAATATGATACAAGCTCTCCCCCTTGTCTTGTATCCCCATTGGGATTTCTATTGGTTATGTATACCACTAGGAGTACATAACCCTACCATTTCTACAATTTATGCTTACCTTAAAATAAGGTGTCTTTGATTACATAACTTCAACATTTTCACAGGTTATGCTTACCACTAGGTGTCTTTAATTACATAACCCTATCAAGTTAAGTTCGCAGGCCTACATGTAAATATTACCCACCCCTTCAGATTTACTTAACCCACCCTCTGTTCAACCAAATTTACTTAACCATAATTTAAATTCATGTTCATACAATCCCTATGGATTCAACTAGGTTAAGTACTTACGGTTTATTACCATATTTTCATTTATGGTTACAGTATGCTAGACCTCCCACATTAAGCCTACCATTTTTGGATGCAGGACATGCCGGGCGGGTCCGGGCAGACTTATTCCGCAAATTGGACTTAACCTCGTGTCTTAGCACGTCTCGTATTTGTGCATCTAGACCTCCCACATTAGATTCACCGCTTGTGGTCGCTGTATATGCCAGGCAGTTCCGGGCAGACTTCCACCACAAGTGTAATCTAACCTCGTGTCTAGGCATAGTTACATTTTCTAAATACTGTTATCCTAGGCATTCCATTATTAGCTAATTTTTACCTATATCCTTATAGGTTTCATTCCCTATTTTCCCAATTATGTTCATAATGGATTATATGCCCAAATTCATGTTCATAATCATTATCCAATTTATGTCAATTTTAATGTTTTCCCCCGTTCCCAAAATAACGCATTCGCATATATTTAGCGGCGTGCCTAGGCTAGGAAGTAGCCTGTCCATAAACAAAAAAGGGAAAGGTGGTGGAAAAATGACAATAGTGATAATTCTAACATAGCATAAATATATACTAGCATAGTGATAAAGTGGACATATAAGAATAGATCTGTGAACTTGTGAAAGTTAAACAAGTTCTAACATAGTAGGAATGCCATAATAAGCATAACAAGATCTAAATAATAACTTAGATGTCCAACTAGTTCAGATCCAAAATATAGACAAAAGGTGATCTAAATAATAAGCTAGATCTAAAATCAAAAGTAGATCTATCCTGATAAAGATTTAGATCCAAGTCATAGTATGTCATAACATCATAAATTCACAAGTTGCAATAGATCCGATATGAAAAAGATTGAGATCCAAGTCATAATAATTCAGAATGTCATAGATTCACAATTTACAATAGGTCTAGTATAATTCAGTCACAAGAATGGATCCAAACTATAGTCGTATCATGTTTACTTTTAATCATTTAAATCTAAAAGTAACTTAGAACTCACAATGTTTGGATTTAGAAAATAGAACTAGAAGAGAAGATTGTTGAGTCACAGATCTACACTTGAATCTTTGATTATAGAAGAAGAAAAGGATTCAATTCAGTCCAGGAACCGACAACATTTGGCCTCCATTGATTTCAACATAAGAAAATAGGAGAAATGGACCTTTATTTATAGCTGCCAGCCCCCAGAAATCGACTGCCACCTCAGCCCTAGGGGGTCGAACCCCTCCCCCCCCTTAGGTGGTCAACCCAAGGGTCGACACCCCCTTGAGTGGTCGACCCCAGGGTCGACACCTCCCTTAATGGGTCGACTCCCCTAGGGCGGGAGATTTGCCGCCTATGGAATTTCAATTTTTGAACTGAAAATTGATTTTTTGATTAATTAAATATACATATATATATATATAATTCTCTTGCGCATATACAAACATCAAACCTCCATAACTTCTTCATACGTTGTCCATTTATGCAAACGAAATGTCTATCTTCACTAGAATTTCAAGACGGATGCAACGGCACAGTCCGTTTCCCTTAATTTTGAATATTAAATTAATTATTATTTGATTTATCCTCTGTTAGTGTTGTTAAAATACGGGGTGTTACATCTCGTATAATCTTAGCTCAAATCAGAGCATACAATTAAATAATTTCCCTCTAAAGTACAAATTTGGGCTATATTAAGTAAATTGTCATAAAATAGAAGAAAATGTGATTTTTGGCTTAAATTCTCTAATGTTGATAACAATAATAATTCTCTGCCCTATAAGCTACTAGGGAAACGAAAAGGAAAAACGAGGAGTGGGTCAAACATTAATCCGGGTGAGTTGTATAATTACTAGCATGATTAACAAATAAAGGCAATTGGCAGAATAATAGTTCTAGTGTCATGTAAGGAAGTGTACATGTACAACTATCTAGTTAACAAAAGGTAGCAAAGTTAAATCAATGTCTAGAAGAAAGTACCAACTAGACTTGATGGCTTGAAAAGTCATAAACACCCTTTCATTTACATGAGAGCAAAATGTTAGCACCAAAATAACCATAGAAGGACCAAAAGCGAATGCTAAGGTGAAGGGATGTTAAAGACAACTACCATTTGACATAGTCAAAGATATTCCATCAATACTTGCTTCTGTAACAAAAATTTAAGACGCCAAGGATACCTTCCTGTAAGGAAAGCCCCTATTGATGAAAGCCGAAGGGACTAATCATTATGGAAGTATCATTAGGCACTTAAAAAGAAGGTGGAAGTGCCATTCAGACTATCCAAGTAGAATATTCTGAGAGCTTAAGCATTCATCATGTGATTATTGTGAGAATACATCTTATCTAAAAGAGGATGATGCCTTAAACAGTGTCAAAAGCTAGGTGCTCCCACAAGCTAACTCCTCTCATAGATAATCAGAGCTTCTAGGTTCAAAAGAGCCCTTCGGAGAACCCTAGGTCGTCCATAGAAACCCTATAGAGGAATATCAACGACACCATCGCCTTGTCTTCGTATGCGCTTATGTAGAAGTACCATGACGAAACCCATATGATGAAGGGAGGGTCAACCCGCACCTATAAACACGACCTTAAGGATCCAAAATCGGGACCATTTATCCAATTCTTACTCTTGTACCTAAAAGCCTGAATTGTAAACCCTGATTTTGAAATCGATTTGGGAAAGTCTATAATACTATAATTCAAAAATAGAAAAATACTCTTACGTAACTGAGAGAATAAAATGATAATTCTTTAACTATTATATTATTATCATCTTATAATTTTGGAGGTATTACACCAATGAGCACTAAAAAAGAAATAATTTGATAAAAGTACCTTTTGGAAGTTCTGAAAAACTCTAAGTACTAGAATAGTTTGATTAAGTTTACTTGAAGGATAGAATGGTCAAAAAAGTGTAACTCACAACCCGTCGATGGTTCTTTGAGATAATCCAAACTTATCAAAATCCCTAATCCCTTTTGGAAGATTTGAGAGATTCTTAATAAGCTCGACCGAAACCCTTCAAATAGTTGTAATCTACATGGTAATCCATTAAAGGAAAATTAAGAGTGCTACACCGTACGAATGAATCTGGTGACCTGACCGAAAGGCTTACCTTAGAATTTATAAAAGTTAAATGACATGAAATAGCATATGAAAGATAAGGTCCCTTCCGAATAGTCTTTCCAACTTCAAATGGCCTATAACTTATCATCATCCCTTGTTTTCTACAGGAATCCACTTTTGGAGATTAACAGAAGCTATCTACAGGAGCTACACTACATATATAGCAGCATAACCTAAGTTAACCCTTTCACTAGTAAATGATTCTATAAGGACTACATAGTTTAGGGGTATTGACCATATGTTTAGCTAATATTAGGTTATTATTTACACCAGACTATTGTCTGATCTGAATTTTTTTCCTTTAAACTCCTAGGTACTCATTTGAGCATATCGAGAATAAGGATTTTCATGTATTCAGATTAGACGAATAAGTTTATGGAGGTGTGAAGTAGGCATTTCTAGCCAATTAGGAGTATTTGTTGTGCTTTCGGTTGACTTTTTGGATGTAAAGGCGAAGTTGCACTATTATTTAATATTTTAATGAACCAAGAGGACATCTTCGTATGTCATTCTTGAGATATTTTGTAATAATTACGTTTCTCTGAACAAGGGCTACGCATGAGAGTGTAACGAAAGATATTAGTCAATGAATTTTTTTTTCTTGTGCATTTGATATATTATGCTTACATGGATTTCATTCTGCAATCGGTGAATAATATTACTGATGACTACGACATCAATGATGCTTATTTTCAAACTATAGATAGAGAGATATTACAATTTCATGAGAAGCATCAAAATAAATGTGGAAAGTGTTAGATGGTTGTCCATAATAAAAAAACATAAAATAAACATATATACTTTTTTTAAGTTTTTTAGATAGAGTTAAACAATTAGTTTCTTACTTCAAATTGTTTAAGAAGTAAATTAAAATTGTGTTTTTTTGATTACGGAGACTATTATTGCTCAAAGACACTAATGTAAAAAATTCATATCTTGCTATTAATTTATGTATTTGTTCTTTTTAACCTTTACGACAATACGTAGACATAAACATTGGATAATTTATTATAATCATTAGTCATCATTGTTTTGTTAATTACATTTGTCTTTAATTTATATTGAACAAAATGTCACTCATGATAAATATGCATTTCATGACCAAAATATATCATATAACTGGAAAATACAGTAAACTAATACGCATATCATCATCATGATATATATATATATATATATGTACTCACATGCTTAATCAATGCCTATCATTCGACAAGTAGTCGAACTCAAGTATCGTTCTATGTATTATAATTAGTAAATATATATATACCAAGACATAGACTTTAATGATTCATAACCGATAAGTATGTGCATTATAAGTGGTAGGTACGTATATCGGCACTGATACATGTGCACCATTATTCATAATGTAAGAATATATGAATATTTCATTAACTAAGGGTATTAAATTTGTTAAAAACAATAACCATGGATATCACTATCATTTTAAATTTCATTATCCATTAACCAGCTGTTTGACTAAAAAATGGCACAAACACAAAGAGTAGAGAATTTATGTAGAAATAAATAAAGAAATTTAAATGAAAAATAAGGAAAAGCAACAATTACACATAATTTATAGTGGTTTGGCATTAACGATCCCACGTCCACTTGATGATTTCTTGATTTACTAAGAAATTACAAATACAATGCTTATGATCCTCAAACACTTGATGATTTCTTGATTTACTAAGAAATTACAAATACAATGCTTATGATCCTCAAACACTCAAATTACAATGCTTAATCTGTCGAATTACAATGGTTGAATTAGATAATGACTCAGATGTTTAATGTTGAGGCAGTGCGTGAGTAATCAGAGTGCCAAAAGTCCTTCAACTAGCTTCGAAATGCCATAATTATAGACGTGGTGAGTGCCCAAATCAAATGGTCTCCCCAGCCTACAATCCGTGATAGTAGGAAAGTAGAGGAGGCGGTTACAGACCGGTTACCGCACCACTTAAGGAAGTTCTAGGTCAGGTCGAGGCATGTCAGTTCGATTGTTGATACATTGCACAAGATTCAATGCAGCAGGAGATAGTACAAGAAGTGCACTGATAGTGGGGCAAGCCTTGCACGTAATTCCCATGCCCGGATCAAATTATTTGATCTGGGCTTTGTTCGAACTAGAACTCCCTCAATTCTAGGGCATGATCCCATTTGACCTATAACTGGGCTTGAGTATAACTTCTTCAATCCAAGATGCATTGTTCACTCTATCCGCTGTCCGAGCCAGATATTAATTCGAGTTGAGGTTAGGGGCATGGATCCTCCTCGACCAAAAAATTCGCTTGCCATCTTCTTCGACTCAGCTACTTTGAACCGGGGATTAACATTCAACTTGACACAACTTTGGGGTTTCAAACCTCTTGGCCGTGAATATCGGAATCTTTGTGTAACGACCAGGAAAAATCTGAACCAATTTAAAATTTTTAAATTGGCTATTTTAGTGGATTTTAAATATTTAAAATAAATATTTTAAACAATAACGATGAAAAGTAAGTTTGAATCGACATTGAAAATGAATATAATTATATCTAATTATAAACAAGGCCTGAAATGGCGCGGTAGTTTCAAAATTTGAATTCAAACTTTGACTGACTGTACCGGGTGCAAAAAAAAACGGATTTGAGTAAAACCAAAATTATTTAAATCTGTTAGTGAATACCTTTCTAACGAATCTGAAAAATTAAAGTTTCATAGCGGGAAGCAAAAGTTATGGCCAAATGAATTTTCAGGAAGGTCGCTATAGAGTTTATATAGCCTGTGAAATTGGCCATTTTGCAAATGACCTCGGAATTCGACGAAACCACTTTTATTGGATCCGGCATGTTAAACTATTGCTAGGTTTCAAATTTCATAATTTTTGAAGCTAGTATGTGAGCGTGGCAAAGGAAAACGTGTTTTGGTCAATTACAGTTAAATTGGATCAACTAGAAATTGGCCATTTTTCAAACGGTCTCAGAATTCGACGAAACTAGTTTTTTTGGGACTGTATCGTCAAAACATAGCTTGACTTATTTTTCTGGAATTTTTAGGATCAGTATATGGCCCCGGCAAATTGAAATGTACGTTCAAATTAAATATTTAATGTTTTATATTTTAATTTGAAGGAAAACTGACTGAAACAGTCGAATTGGCCTACGAAACTTATCCCATGGTGTTCGAAATGGGGGTATTTAGCTAGGACGATAGTCGTTGGGTTTGGATTGGAATTCGTAAGTGGAAGGGGGTATTTTCGGATTTTAAAGAATAAAAATTAAAATAAAAAGGAACCGACCAATCACTTTCCTCGTGGACTTTCAAAAACCCGCTCCCTCTTTATTGTCGAACGACGGAAACACCTTCTGCCCTTCTCTCTTCGATTGCTCCTCCCACACTCCACGAAATCATCAACACCATAGTGGATTTTAAAGCCCTAGACCTGAGCTTCAAATCCGAGCTTGGAGCAACCACTATTGTCGTGTCCTCCTCGAGAACGAAGCCCTCAAAATCGGCGAGTTTCAGCCGCCGCCGACGCCAGCACAGGGCACCGATCCAGGCGCAACCACCGGCGACGTGAAGCCCACTCCTAGCTCTACGCAGTGGCGCTGGCCGATCGTTCTAAAGCTGCTCGGTTTTCGTGAATACTACAAACCTAGTTTTGAATAGGTTTGAGAGTATATTGGTGTTTTTGTTTTAAACTATTTAATAGCAGTTTAAAGCGCTACCATTTATGATTTCACTGTAAAAAATCATATCTTTTTCGTTTCCAGACGAAATTCAGTGAAATAAGAGACAGTGGACTCGTGTGTACGCCTTCTACATTCTAGAAGAGACCGCATAATTTTCTAAGCCTTCTGCTATTTTAGGTGGAGTGGAACCCAATACGAGATTTCTAAATTATAAACGATATGGAAAATGACGATGTATAAATTATATAGTCGATGTATGGGTTATATAAGCATTGTACACCTCTTGTATAAGCGTTGTATAAGTTGTACATTCGATATATAAGTTATATATGCGTTGTAAAAATTATATAGGTGTTGAAATAGAAGTGAAATGCTTATATAAATAAATATATATATATACGCCCCTCGTCCACAAACCATGGACGATATTTATTGGTTGTGATTGGTGTGAAAATTAGTTGATTACGATTGGTTGATTAGAATTGTTTGTGGTTGAAATTGATTGATTGTGGAAATGAAAAAAAAATACATGCCGCCTACGTGCGAACTAGATGCATGATTCCCCATTGTCAAAAGCTGCGAGGCTTTAAGGTAGAGCGAGGAGCCATACTAGGGACAGCCCCGGTTTTAACTACCCTGCCATTATGCTGCCGAAATTTTTAATAATATTTATGTGTTAGAATTATTTTCATGTGTTGAAACTATATTCGCGTGTTGAATAGAAATTCATTCATTGAATAGAAATTCATTCGTTGAATAGAAATTCATGTGTTGAATGGTATTCGTGTTTTGAAGTAAATGGTTTTATAATAAAAATCATATTTTTATCATCTATATGAACTATATAAAATAGTCGTGTTTTGAAATAAATTTTTTTTATAATAAAAATCATATTTTTATCATCTATATGAACTATATAAAATAGTCGTGTTTTGAAATAAATCATTTTACAATAAAAATCACATTTTTACTATAAACATGAATTGTTAAAAATAGTGAAGTGTCGAAGTGAATGTTGGTTGGATAAAAATATCATTTTTTATAAAATGTATGAAAAGAAAATAGTTTTGAAATCGAAGAATCGATTATATTTATATTCATATATATAAATATAATTAAAATATATCGAATAAGGAAGCTGCAGTTCGTGTTTTGAAACCGTGATTTCAAACGATTAGTGCGGGAGATCCGACCATCGGATTTTCCCGAAACCGAAACCATTGGGTTCGCTTGGGAAAAATCTTTCCAACGATACCAACTTTGTCAAGATCCAACGGTTGGATTGTCTGGAATATTTAATTCAAATCTGAAGAAAAACAACACCAGAATCGATTATTTATATATATATATATATATATATATAATTAAATTAAATCGAATAACGATGCTGTAGTTCGTATTTTAAAATTGAAACTTCAAAGGATTATACCAGGAGATCCGACCGTCGGATTTTTCCCGAAACTGGAACCGTTGGATTCGTTTTGAAAAGATCTTTCTAGTGATATAAATTTTGTGAAGATCCAACGGTTAAATTTTCAGATATGTGTAAATCAAATCTAAAGAAAAACAGCGCAACGGCCGCGTTATGGACTGAGGCGTCGTTTGAATGAATTGGCTATAAATAAATAAATAAAAATAGCGATAAATCGTTATAAAATATTATAAACGATATGGATGTGAAATTTAGAAATTAACTGAAGGTTGGCTAAGCCGAATGGTTTCATGGGTGTTGATCTGATGTTGGTTTCGGTCTTCGGGGTTAATATTTGGGAAATCGTTCTGTTACTGATTTACGGTTAGTGACTAATGAATTGAAATGTTGCATATGTTGTGTTTGTGTAGCACTTGTTTATTATATACGCAAGTTGCTCTGAAAGACCGGGTTTATCCCATTCTGAATAACTAAATCGACGATAAGAAATCGAAGACGAAGACGGTGGTTGAAGACCGGAAATCTTCACCTCGTTTGGATGGTAACTGATGTCCTAATTGGGAGGCATCCCGAAATATGGATAATGAGTGGTGATCGTCCTGACGTACTTGGAGATCGATGGGTTTGCGAGGTATATAGTGCCTCCGGTTTCGTTCAGACCCAGAACGAACTTGTAAATGGACTGTGTGTATGACATTGGATTTTATTCTGTGTTGATTGATCTCTATTAAATATACATCTGTTTGGCGGCGGAGAATTTATTGTTTTGCTTAACGACCTTCTTTGAGACGCACGAGGTCAGAGGTAGTATATCGATGGACATCATCGCATGGCATGAATTGCTAGTGTGGCATGCCTAAGTGTCAAATGATCAAGGCTTCTGTTGAAAAGCAAAGTCTTGTGGTGATGATCAAAGCACCGCCTGTGTGGCGTAGATTTGTGTATAACGTGAATTCAAAAAACCTCACACCCAGGTATGAACCAGAAACGGGAGAGGACCTCAGGGAGGGCATGCGTTTCCTTCTAGCTAGAGGTGGTATCGGTGCTTAAACTGGATGACATTTATATTATTTTCACCTATGTGGTTGTTGCTGTTGCGAGGCGCCTCGGATATATCGGTGACTATGTGAAGCCGATGGAGCCATTCGTTGGCTCATTTACGCCCCAACGGGCGGGGAAACGTAGTGTTCAGGAATTTTAATCCACATCGGTGGACCGGCCCTAACGATCCAAGGGTCGATGCGCTCTGACCCTGAGACATGGGCTAGATTGTCTCGAAGTCGGTAAGGACCATCTTTGGCCTTGGTTCATGACGGAAATCCAATTTCCAAATACGACACCGTGCGGTTTTAATTGTATATATATATATATATATATATATATATATATATATATATATATATGGCGACATGATATATGGTACCCATGCCGTCTATGATTGATAGTTATGATTGAAATTGTTTTCGAAACCTATAAACAATAGCAATAATACCAACTGCTTTTGTTTTACTCGTATCAAGCATATTTTGGCCATTATAAGGTAAAACTCTATCCTCCGGTTTGCATTGCATTGTGTGATGGGAACTGAGTCTTATAACGGCTTCATTTTTATAAAAAGCATTGCGATGTTTAAAAGATTTATTTGTTTTAAAGCACTGGCAATCCAATGGAGTAAACCCGTTCCGCGAAAGTGGCGTGGTCCTGTGATTGGCCATATTACAAATGTGTTAAGTAGATTTCTCATACCAGTCCCATGACTGACTCGTAGTTTGTTTCACTTGCAAACTCGGGTGCCCCTTTTTCTACACGGGCAGCCTTGTATTCAGGTTTTAGCTGGCTCTTTCTGGATTGTTGGAGCTGAAGATGGATTCTATCATTTATTTCTTTTTATGCTGTTCAACTCCTATTGTACATTATGTTTTGGTTCCGCTGTAGACATTTATATATAGCTGAAATGTATCTGTACTAAGTATGATCCTGTATACTGTGTAACTCTGACGATTACGTTTATCCAGTGTATTATTTGTTCATTATCTGATGTATTTATTTATTTCTATTCTGCTATTATCTGTTTCTGTGTTATATTCCAAAGATTACCCTTAGCACCGAAGTACAGGTTTTGGGGTCGTCACGTCGTGGTATCAGAGCTTTGGTTAAGCTTAGTGTTGGAATATAACATATTAACGAACTCGTCAGAAATAGAGCCAGTAGTGTTCTAGGACGGGTAACTCTATACAGATAGGATCAGTAATATCCTAGTATGAGTAAAGCAGAATGAAATACACCCCACTAGACATATACATTTGAAGTATATGTTTCTATGTTTTAAAATACCTTTTCTGTGACCTCACACTTGATCTGCTATTTGTAGAAGTACTAGAAAATGAGTGTCATAAACAGAAGGAATGCAAAACCCGATCTAGAGGCTCTATTAAAGAGATATCGAAATCTGGGCGGAGCACAGTTCTCGGGCAATGAATCTATAATTCAAACTCAAGCTTGGATGAGTTCTGTTGAAAGAATTTTTGAGCGTATCCAGTTGAGAGATGATCAGAAAAGATTAGTAGCATCTTGGGCGCTCAAAGAAGAAGCTTTAATCTGGTAGGAAAGAATCATCAAAGATAATCTAGAAGGTGATATAACCTGGGATAGATTCAAAGAGATTTTCCTAGAAAGATTTACTCCTCCTGAAGCGACTAAGCGATTATGTGATGAATTCTCTTATTTGATACAAGGAGATATGACCATTCCAGAATATCATAAGAAATTCAATGAGCTCTCTCACTTTGCCCCGCATCTGATTCAAGATCCAAAGAGGAAGAATATGAGATTCATCAACGGGCTTCAAAGAAAATATCAGAATAGTGTAATGAGGAATGTGAAGCTCCCTTTTTCTGAAATGATATACAAGGCTTACCAGTACGAGGATCTCGACAAGAAAGGTATGTTACTGTAACACCCCACCTCCGCTAGGGTCACTCACAAAGGGAATGCACTAGTTTCAGTGTAGTATTATCTAGGTAAACATGTACAGAGATATCACAAGGCAGAACATAAATAAAGCAGCGAAAGAAATTAAAAACCAACTTCTTATTATTTTCAAGAAAAGAGTCAAAAGCTCATATATCCAAGATACAAATTATTCCATTACATCAAGTTCCAAATAAAGAAGCATAAACTTAAAACAAAAGTAAATTATTCCCCATAAATAGCAGAAGAAGCCATAGCATAGCCCAAGACCAAACCGTACATGAGCTGTCAGAAAGCAAGCTAAATCCAAGCTAAGAGCTAGTGTTTCCTCCTTGAGAACCTGGGGGGGAAAACGAAAGAAAACGAGGCGAAAGGAAAAAGGGTCAGTCATAAAGACTGGTAAGCCCTAGTGACTTTCAGTCTGAAAACTAGTAAAGGTAACATGATTTGTGAAAACTGGAATTAAACATAAGGATGATAACAGAACTGGTAGGGTAATTAAGATAACAAGATAAGTCAAGTCTAGCATCGCATATTCAAGGTTCGCTGCACCAACTGCACTAGTGTTCTAACCCATGTCAAGTATTAATCATGAAATGATCCCTTAGCCCAGTGTCATGAAGTGACCCATTACGGGGTCCTACGGTACGATCTACTAATCGATCGGCTCCCTATAAATCCTAGATCGTCATGTGTGTGCGTCATACGGCCCTATCCTGAAATGTAGTTACCTGTGCTAGGTCCACCATAGGGTGTATCAAGTCCTATGGTGCCAACCACCGACACGGATCAAGCACGCACAGTGTAAATCTACGGGTGCCCAATGCCTGCTTTTTCAACTCCGGACTACGTGCACGACCATAGCCCGCCTGAACCTACAATGGCGCACCTACTCAGCTGTCGTTCTGGTCGCTTACAATCAGCCCAGTAATCGTGCCCCACCATGTCTAGTCCCAGGGTATCGTGATACATCTAAGTGGGTTATTGCTGAAAAGGACCGTGTAACTAGGGTTTCTAATGGGTTAAGGGTTGTCATTCAAATTCGTGACTTAACCCTATCCAAATCATGTATCAAGTTGGTTAAGTGTGTTCAAGCAGTTCATGACTTAACCCTATCAAATCATCGTGTCAAGTTGGTTAAGTATATTCATGTGTTTCATGACTTAACCCTATCATGTGGCATTAATTCATTAGTGCACGTCAACCTCTCACATTAGACTAACTGTTGTGGTTACTGGATTTGCCGGGCGGTTCCGGGTAGATTTACACCACAACATAGTCTAACCTCGGGTTTTACGTGCGATATGACCAACTACCCACATTGGATCCTATTGTTTGCAGCCACTGGATTTGCCGGGCGGTTCCGGGCATATTTACACTACAAACTCAACCCAATCTCGAGTTGGCCATTTTCAAGTTTATCTAATTGTCATGCACACGTTCAAGTTTTCATGTCTAGATTCATGTCAAGTTTTCAGGTCATGTTTATGTCAAATCGTGTCAAGTTCATGTCCATATTCAGGTTCAAGTCATAACAATGTTCATGTTCAAGTTTAAAGCTAATTTATGTTTTACCTAGTCTACCCAAATCGTATTCCCATCGCACGTAAGCCAGAATCGATACAAATAAATCTAATTAGAGAATAACATAAAAAGGAACGGGTATAAGGTGGCAAAAGTGATTACTAGCATAGCATGGTATGACTTGAAATAAAAGATTAAAACATTACTGGCATATGGAATATTGGCCTCAAACATAAAGATTCCAAATCTAGCAAAATAAGCTACTAGTCAAGATAACAGTTGTCATAAGGTGATAGTATAGTCATGGTAACGATTGACATAAGGTGATAGTATAGTCATGGTAACGATTGACATAAAGTGATAGTCATAAACTTGTGACTAATAGCAGATTCAACATGATAATATGAGGGGTTTCTCTTTGGTTTACAACACGAATAGGCCCCAAACCAATGTCATAGTAATATTCAAGAGTCAAGATCCAAGATGAACAAGAATGGATGTAAAACAGTCATCATACATAGGTCCAATTTCAATTTACAACATATTCATATTTCATTTACAGTTTTAATCTAAAAATAACTGGGGCTTACAGAACGTGGTTCGAGAATTAGAAAAAGAGAGTTGATAGTTGAATCTCTATATGCTTAGTCAAGTCCTAATAGAAATCCCCAAATCAGCAATTCTCTTAACGCAGTCTCAACGTAGAAGGAGCAGTCCCCTTCTCAATCTTTTCAACCAGAATTAGAGCAGCATAAGGTCAAAAAGAATTTTGTGTAGAGAGACTGGTGTTAGGGGCTGTATTTATAGGGTCAGCTCAACGAATGTTGACAGAAACGAGGCCAGATACGTCAAAGTGAACCCAGATTCAAAAATGGCCTCGGCCACCAGGTCGACCCCCAGGTCGACACTATGGTCGACATGGTCCTGGGTAGGGCGACTACATAGTCGACCCCAGGTCGACCTGGTCCTGGGCGGGAAATTTCCCGCCCAGTCCATTCTGAGGTTTGAAATTCGAATTTTGAATTCGAATTGAACTGTTTTTGAACTTGAAAACTTCGAAAGGTCATAACTTGGTCATACGGACTCCGATTTTCGAAAACTCGGACTCGTTTCCAAGCAAAATTTCGAGACGAACGCAATGGCACAACATGTTTCTCTTGATTCTTATTTTAAAAATTAATTCTTCCTTGATTTATGGTTATTACACGTTATAAAAACACGGGTTGTTACATTCTCCACCCTTAAAGGATTTCGTCCCCGAAATCTCTAAGTTAGGGAGGATGTGTCCTACCATCCATCATCCATCTACTCAAAGCATCATTCACAGGCAACCATTGTCGTTAAAAGATTTCTAGTGTTGTATGAACATATGCAGTAAGTGTGTGTATATGTACTTATCTAATGCAAAAGATCAGGCGGTTACTGATTCAGTAAACCTCCTTAATGCAAAATATGTTAGTGTCATGAATCCAACATGTATGCAAATTCCTAGCATAGTTCATAATCTCTACATGAGTGCACAAACATCCATCCATATGCAACATCCATATGATAGCATAACAAGTTCCATCCATGTACAAGTATAAGCACTCATGCATATGCAACATGAAAATGTGACTGAGCCGATCTAGTGCCTAATGTGTGTCATGCATCCACTAGCAACCACTTGCAACCATTTGCAAACATCAACCATAACATGTTTCAATCACATGTTTACATCCATATGGTTCTACCTAAGGTTCTCAAGATAAGATCGAGAAGATAACAAGACAAACGTAGATATTAGAAGCATGATACGAAAAGATTTTCAAGTTTATAGGAAAAATAGGTCGAGAATGTACCCTCAAAAAGAAATGGGTAAAGCGCGCGTGTCTTCTCTTCGGTTTCCCAAGTTGCGTCTTCTTAGGCTTCACTCCACTGCAATTTAACTAGCTTGACTTCTCGATTCCTTAGCTTCTTAATCTCCGTTCCTAAGATATGAATCGGAACTCGCCTCAATGTTGCTTCTTTTTCCACTTCTATGTCTTCAAGGATGCTTGGCTCAACCACTTCGGCTGACTAATGTAAGCACTTCCAGAGATGCGAGACGTGAAAGACATTGTGCACCCCAGATAACTTCTCGGGTAAGTCTACCTTATGGGCCATCCGTCCAATACTCTCAATGATGGGGAACGGTCCTATGAACCTTGGTGCTAGCTTTCCAACTGCTCCAAAACGAACTACATTGCGTAACGGAGAAACTTTTATAAAGACCATATCTCCGACTTCGAACTCTAGGTCTATCCTTCTCTGGTCCGCATGAGATTTCTGTCTATCTTAGGCCGTTTTCATCCGTCTTCGTATCAACTCAATCTTCTCAGAAGTGTCTCTTATCATATCAGGGCCAAGTATAAGCACGTCTGTCGTCTCCCACCAACAAGTTGGCGACTTGCACGGTCTTCCATACAGGGCTTCGAACGGTGCCATTCCGATGCTAGCTTGGTAACTGTTATTATATGCAAACTCCACAAGAGGAAGATGGTCTTCCCAAGTACCACCAAAGTCAAGAATGCATAGCCTCAGGAGATCTTCTAGTACCCTATTTACCCTTTCGGTTTGTCCGTCCGTCTGTGGGTGATAGGCCGTGCTCAAGTTCAGTCGTGTTCCCATTGCTTCTTGCAGACTATTCCAAAACTGGCTAGTGAAAATCGGGTCACGATCACTAACTATACTAGAAGGAACTCTATGCAACCGTACTATCTCTCGAATGTAAATAGACGCTAGCCCTGATGCGGTCCTCTTACTCTTCACCGGAATGAAGTGAGCACTTTTCATGAGTCTATCAACTATGACCCATATGCTAGTATTTCCCTTCCTAGACCTAGGTAGTCCATCCACGAAATCCATCGAGATACTCTCCCATTTCCATTGCGGAACCTCCAAAGGATGTAATAGCCCACCAAGCTTCTTTGACTCTGCCTTTACTTGTTGGCACACCATGCACTTAGAAACGAACTCTGCCACGTCCTTTTTCATTCCCGCCCAAAAGAAAATGCGTTTCATATCCCTGTACATCTTATCCCCTCCAGGATGTATAGTCATCTTCGAGTGATGTGCCTCTTCGAGAACTTTCCTTACTAGGTCTCCTACTTGTGGGACACATAGCCTTCCATTGCGCCTTAGCCATCTCTTGTCATCTATGGCATACCTACTGAGGTGACTTGACGTCTCACCACTAATCAGCTTGTTCATGATTTCGACTATCTGTGGGTCTTCCTTCTGTGAAGTCCCTACTTGATCTAGAAGTGTAGGTCTTATCTCAAGAGATGCTAACGTAGCAGCCAACGACTCAACAGCAGGTGTAAAATCAAAGGTTTCTATAAACTCAAGGCTTTTCCTTTCAACAAACAAGGGGCTCAAAGTCAACCTTTTTCTACTTAGCGCGTCCGCCACCACGTTACCCTTGCCAGGGGTATAAGCTATATCGAAGTCATATGATGCCAAGAACTCCATCTACCGCTGTTGTCTCAGATTCAAATCTTTCTGTGAGAAGAGGTACTTAAGAGATTTGTGGTCGGTATACAGCTCGAACCTCTCCCCTATAAGATAATGGCGCCAAGCTTTAAGTGCAAAAACAATCGCGGCCAACTCCAAGTCATGCGTGGGATAGTTTTTCTCATGAGCTTTAAGTTGTCTTCCCCCGTAGCATATTACTCTTCCTTCTTGCATTAGGACAACGCCTAACCCCGTGCCGCACGCATCTGTGTACACGGTAAACATCTTACCTCCATCGGGTAATGCCAAAACTGGAGTTGTGGTGAGGGCTCTCTTAAGTCTCTGAAAAGCAGCATCACACTCTATGTCCCATGCAAAAGCTAGGTTCTTCTTTGTTAACTTAGTAAGAGGGGCTGAAATCTTGGCGAAGTCCTTAATGAACTTCCTGTAGTAGCCCGCCAAACCGAGAAAGCTCCTCACCTCCGTTGCATTCTTAGGAATCTTCCAGTCCTGTACCGCAACTACCTTTGCGGGGTCCACGGCTATGCCTTGCTTAGAAACTACATGTCCAAGGAACCGAAGTTCCTTCCTCCAAAAATGGCATTTGGAGAATTTAGCCTTTAATTGATGTGCTCTAAGCGTTTCCATGACTTCCTTGAGATGTCTAGCATGCTCTTCTTCATCTTTTGAGAAGATCAAAATATCATCCACGAAAACTACCACAAACTTGTTAAGGAATTCCCGAAACACCCTACTCATCAAATCCACAAAGTACGCGGGTGCATTCATTAACCCAAACGGCATGACGAGCCATTCGAACAACCCATCTGGAGTCCTAAACGCAGTTTTGTCAATGCTGTCCTCAGCCACTCTAAGCTGATGGAATCATGTGGCTAGATCGAGTTGAGAGAAAACAGATGCTCCCACAGGCTGGTCAAACAAATCGTCGATTCTTGGTAGTGGGTGCCTATTTTTCTTTGTCAGCTTGTTTAACTCACGATAATCTACGCACAGACAAAGCGATCCATCCGCCTTAGTAGCGAATACCACTGGAGCACCCCATTCAGAAATGCTTCGTCTTATGAAATTTTTCTCAAGCAACTCGTTAATTTGTTTACTGAGCTCTCTTTTTTCTCGCGGGGCCATGTGCCTAACGGGAAATGAAACTGGCTTGGCATTATAAACAAGATAAATTCGGAAGTCTTTCTTGCGTTTAGGAGGTAATCCCCTTACTTCATCAAAGACATCTGGATATTCTCGGACCACTTTTACAAATTGCAAATTATCGTCGGACGAGTTAAGAGATTCAAGATAACACAACATGACCGGACCCTTAGGGTTACAAGAAATTTCAAGGGTATTACCAAGGCGAGTCATGAGCCTCACTACCCTTCGTTCACAATCAAGAATGGCTCCATACTTGGATAGCCAATCCATACCTAGGATCAGACTGTATCCCATGAATCCGAGAACATAAGCATTACACGTGAATTCTACGCTTAAGATAGAGATCCTCAAATCCACAAACATCATGGATAAATGGGTGGAGCCCCTAATTGGATTTGAAACTATAACGGGATCCTCAACCAGACTAGTACTTAGGTGCAGATTTTCAACAATATCATAAGAAATAAAAGTATGCGATGCACCAGAGTCAAATAAGGTTCGAACAGGAAAGTCAGAAATGTAAACAAGGCTTTCTACGGAAATATTACTACCTCGGTCAAGAGCTGGAGTGGTATTGAGAGCATGCAACTACCCTCTAGAAGGTCTTGCTCGCTGGGTCTGCCCTTGCCCCTGCCCTTGCTTCTTAGGGCAGTCCTTGCTGATGTGTCCGGTATCTCCACAATGAAAGCATTCACCCAACTTCCTCTTCTTCTTTCTGAAGTCTTTAGCTAGATGTCCAGTAATACTACAGAAGTTGCACTTCCTCGTCTTACGTGATTTGTTGTTGCTTTTGTTATTCTTATTATTCTTGTTGGTCCCCTTCTTGAAGTCAGCTTTCTTATTCTAAGTTTCATTAGGCTTAACCTCCTTTTTCTATTCTTGTCTTCCTCATGAAGTAGAGCCATATCCACCAAGCTTTCAAAGGTCGCCCCCATGGGTACATGAGTTAGGGCCAAACTGTGTAGTGGCTCGTTCAATCTTCGAGCAAAGCGTACAGCCTTCTTCTGGGCTGTGTCGACCAAATCCAAACCGAACCGAGCAAGCTGATTAAACTTATTCACGTACTCCCTAATAGACATATCCCCTTGCTTGAGTGCTAGGAACCTCTCCATCTGAAGGTTCTCCTCTGCTGACGATAAGAATTTAAGCCCAAGCCTCTCTCTAAAGTCTGCCCACATCTCAACTGGCCTGGTAGCGTTGGTGACTTCCCACCAAAATGCAGTTTCCTCTTTCAACAACCTTGCTGCTAACTAAACTTTCATATGGTCCTCCATATCAAAGATAATGAACAAGTCTTCTGTCTCCTTTAGCCAGTCTTGTGCCTCAAGAAAGGTTTTAGTTCCAACGAAGTTCTTGTCGCCCATTGCTTTAAAATATTTGCATATTTTGGCAAAGGCGGTACCAGGAGGAGGAGGAACCACGGCCACTGGGGGAGGAGGAGGAGGGATGTCTGTCGTGCCCGCGTCGTTGGCCCTGGCTTCTAAGTACCTTCGTAACCATCCAGGCACGGGTATTCCCTTAGGAAGGTTAAGATCGGCCATGCTGAAAAAACGAAAAGAAAAGAATTCAAACGAGGAAACAAAGGGAAGTGCTAATGGCTTCTTGGAGAATAGCCTTTTTAAACATAAAACTTTTGTTGAAAAATGCTTCTTTATAAATGGTTTTAAAAATAGTTTCAGAAGGTTTTTAAAAAATTTGCCCAGCCTGGTAACCTTCTGCTCTGATACTAAATGTAACACCCCACCTCCGCTAGGGTCACTCACAAAGGGAATGCACTAGTTTTGGTGGAGTATTATCTAGGTAAACATGTACAGAGATATCACAAGGTAGAACATAAATAAAGCAGCAGTAGAAATTAAAAACCAACTTCTTATTATTTTCAAGAAAAGAGTCAAAAGCTCATATATCCAAGATACAAATTATTCCATTACATTAAGTTCCAAATAAAGAAGCATAAACTTAAAACAAAAGTAAATTATTCCCCATAAATAGCAGAAGCAGCCATAGCATAGCCCAAGACCAAACCGTACATGAGCTGTCAGAAAGCAAGCTAAATCAAAGCTAAGAGCTAGTGTTTCCTCCTTGAGAACCTGGGGGAACGAAAGAAAAAGAGGCGAAAGGAAAAAGGGTCAGTCATAAAGACTGGTAAGCCCTAGTGACTTTCAGTATGAAAACTAGTAAAGGTAACATGATATGTGAAAACTGGAATTAAACATAAGGATGATAACAGAACAGGTAGGGTAATTAAGATAACAAGATAAGTCAAGTCTAGCATCGCATACTCAAGGTTTGCTGCACCAACTGTACTAGTGTTCTAACCCATGTCAAGTATTAATCATGAAATGATCCCTTAGCCCAGTGTCATGAAGTGACCCATTACGGGGACCTACGGTACGATCTACTAATCGATCGGCTCCCTACAAATACTAGCTCGTCATGTGTGTGTGTCATACGGCCCTATCCTGAAATGCAGTTACTTGTGCTAGGTCCACCATAGGGTGTATCAAGTCCCATGGTGCCAATCACTGACAAGAATCAACCACGCACAGTGTAAATCTACGGGTGCCCAATGCCTGATTTTTCAACTCCGGACTACGTGCACGACCATAGCCCGCCTGAACCTACAATGGCGCACCTACTCAGCCGTCGTTCTGGTCGCTTACAATCAGCCCAGTAATCGTGCCCCACCCTTCCTAGTCCCAGGGTATCGTGATATATACATCTAAGTGGGTTACTGCTTAAAAGGACCGCGTAACTAGGGTTTCTAATGGGTTAAGTGTTGTCATTCGAATTCATGACTTAACCCTATCCAAATCATGTATCAAGTTGGTTAAGTGTGTTCAAGCAGTTCATGACTTAACCCAATCAAATCATCGTGTCAAGTTGGTTAAGTATATTCAAGTGGTTCATGACTTAACCCTATCATGTGGCATTAATTCATTAGTGCAC
>JASFAX010002567.1:25000-27500 GCA_030737875.1 Allium sativum
TTTTCACGTGTGCGCATCGGGCTCGGCACGGCTTGGTTTTGGCAAAGTACCAGGTTTGGCAAAGTACCAGATTCGGCACTTTGCAAAGTACCAGATTTGGCACTCAAAAAAGGCTTAAAAACATGGTGAAACATTGAATTTTTACGTGTGCTCATCGGGCTTGGCACGCCTTGGATTTGGCAAAGTACCAGATTTGGCACTTGGCAAAGTACCAGGCTTGCCAAAGTACCAGGCTGAAAAACACGGTGAAACATCGAATTTTCGCGTGTGCTAATCGGGCTCGGCACGCCTTGGATTTGGCAAAGTACCAAATTTGCCAAAGTACCAGATTTGGCACTCAAAAAATAGTGAAAAACACGGTGAAACATTGGATTTTCACGTGTGCGCATCGGGCTCGGCACGGCTTGGTTTTGGCAAAGTACCAGGTTTGGCAAAGTACCAGATTCGACACTTTGCAAAGTACCAGATTTGGCACTCAAAAAAGGCTTAAAAACATGGTGAAACATTGAATTTTTACGTGTGCTCATCGGGCTTGGCACGCCTTGGATTTGGCAAAGTACCAGATTTGGCACTTGGCAAAGTACCAGGTTTGCCAAAGTACCAGGCTGAAAAACACGGTGAAACATCGAATTTTCGCGTGTGCTAATCGGGCTCGGCACGCCTTGGATTTGGCAAAGTACCAAATTTGCCAAAGTACCAGATTTTGGCACTCAAAAAAGACTGAAAAACATGGTAAAACATTGGATTTTCACGTGTGCGCATCGGGCTCGGCACGGCTTGGTTTTGGCAAAGTACCAGGTTTGGCAAAGTACCAGATTTGGCACTTTGCAAAGTACCAGATTTGGCACTCAAAAAGGGCTTAAAAACACGGTGAAACATTGAATTTTCACGTGTGCTAATCGGGCTCCGCACGCCTTGGATTTGGCAAAGTACCAGATTTGGCACTTGGCAAAGTACCAGGTTTGCCAAAGTACCAGGCTGAAAAACACGGTGAAACATTGAATTTTCACGTGTGCTAATCGGGCTCCGCACGATTTGGCACTTGGCAAAGTACCAGATTTGGCACTTGGCAAAGTACCAGGTTTGCCAAAGTACCAGGCTGAAAAACACGGTGAAACATTGAATTTTCACGTGTGCGCATCGGGCTTGGCACGCCTTGGATTTGGCAAAGTACCAGATTTGCCAAAGTACCAGATTTGCCAAAGTACCAGATTTTGGCACTCAAAAAGGGCTTAAAAACACGGTGAAACATTGATTTTTCACGTGTGCTAATCGGGCTCCGCACGCCTTGGATTTGGCAAAGTACCAGATTTGGCACTTGGCAAAGTACCAGGTTTGCCAAAGTAGCAAGCTGAAAAACACGGTGAAACATTGAATTTTCACGTGTGCTAATCGGGCTTGGCACGCCTTGGATTTGGCAAAGTACCAGATTTGCCATTTGGCAAAGTACCAGGTTTGCCAAAGTACCAGGCTAAAAAACACGGTGAAACATCGAATTTTCGCGTGTGCTAATCGGGCTCCGCACGCCTTGGATTTGGCAAAGTACCACATTTGCCAAAGTACCAGATTTGGCACTCAAAAAATGGTGAAAAACACGGTGAAACGTTAGATTTTCACGTGTGCGCATCGGGCTTGGCACAGCTTGGATTTGGCAAAGTACCAGATTTGGCACTTGGCAAAGTACCAGGTTTGCCAAAGTACCAGGCTGAAAAACACGGTGAAACATTGAATTTTCACGTGTGCGCATCGGGCTTGGCACGCCTTGGATTTGGCAAAGTACCAGATTTGCCAAAGTACCAGATTTGGCACTTGGCAAAGTGCCAGATTCGGAAAACACATGCGGATCACTCAAAAACCCAGTGACTACATGGTAAAACCACAAAAAAAAATGTGGTCGGATTTACCTACGTAGCAGAGACACTTTGGACTACCGGGGTCATATTAGGCTAAATTCCATATATTCCTATATTGGGGGGGGAGGGTGAGGAGGAGGAGGAAGGGGAAGGATCGACCAAAATGGATCAGGCAAAACGCAAGCTGAAACATTGGTCGATCAACAAATTTTTTTTGTGTGGATTTTTCGGAGAAATTTTTTTTTTTTTTTAAATATTTAAAAATATTAATTTTTAAATATTTAAAAAAAAAAAATTTAAAAAAAAAATTTTTTGAAAATGTTTTCGATGGAAGTGCCCTCCCCAAATTTTTTAAAAATATTTTTAAAATTATTTTTGTTGCGATCTCGGAAAAGTTTGGTTTTGGTTGGATTTCACCTGTTTTTCCGAAAACTGGCCAAATCTAGCTAGAACCATGCTGAAATGTGGGCAATTACAGGAAAGCTTGGTTTTGGCTGGATTTTTCCGGTTTTTTCGAAAATAGGACGTATCAAGCGGAAACCCTGGTGAAACGTGGCCGCTCATGGGAAAGTTCGGTTCTGGCAAGATTTCCCAGTTTTTTCGAAAACTGGACGTATCAAGCAGAAACATGGGCGATTACGGGAATC
>JASFAX010002568.1:0-45450 GCA_030737875.1 Allium sativum
CCTCTCTCCAATTGGCGGCTACTCTTAGTCGTTCTTCAGCAACATGACGGCTTTGTTCTTATTTTTTGAATGAATAGATTAGCGTTGAGTCTAGGGTCATTTTTATAGGGGTTATGAACTGATTAGGACCATTGATGTTGCTTGGATTGATCGTAGCCATTCATCCCTAGGAGAGACCAATTAGAGCCTGACACCTAGCCCTAATGACAAAGCAGACTACAGAAAATCGACCAACATAGAATAGGCCAGCCAGGTTGGGCTGGGTTCGACCTGGCTCTGGACCAGGTCGACAGCCCTGTCGACCTGGCTAGACCAGGTCGACAGCCCAGTCGACCTGGGTGCCTTAGGCGGGTGTTCTTCCGCCCTGGCCCATTGGGCCCCATTTTGGAATTTAAACTTGATTTTCTGAGCTATTTTATTCTGTTTGAATTTTAAACTTAATTCAGAAACTTCCGAAGGTCGTATCTTCTTCATACGGACTCCGTTTTTCGAAAACTCGGACTCTATTTCGCGTATTTTTCCGAGACGAACGCAATGGCGTATCCCGTTTCCCTTAGTTCTTTGATTTCAAATTAATTATACTTTAATTTGTTAATTTCACAGTTGTAGAATTCGCGGGGTGTTACATACCCTGATTTTCTGAAATTTGAATCTGTTTTGAATTTGAATTTTTCGTGAAACTTCGCGAGGCCATATCTCGGTCATATGGACTCCGATTTTCGAAAACTCGGACTCTATTTCACGTATTTTTCCGAGACGAACGCAATCGCACAGCCCGTTTTCCTTGATTCAGAATTTACAATTTAATTCTGCCTTGATTTATGTTATAACATGTTATTCAAAAATACGGGTTGTTACAGGATGTGCAGACGGTGTTTTCTCTTGTTGGGACGTAAGCCGTGGGGAATTGCATTACGCGATCGATCTTTCGAATCAGGGGCCACCATGATGGAAATCCAATTTCCGATACGTGTATTTCGGTTTTATTTGTAGAGCCTAGTATGGCGACATAGTGGGATGGGGCGCTTATGCCGTGTAACACCCCGAATTTTCTATTAACACTAAAGTTGCTAAAATAATAATAAGTGTGTAGAAGAGGGGATGTATCTAATATGAATATAAAAATATTAATAAGTGTGTGAGAGAGGGGATGTATCTAATATGTATATAAAAACAATAATAAGTAAAGGGGGATGTATCTAATATGTACATTGTAGAAAATATATATATATATTTATGACATGAATAGAAGTTTATTAATATGCTGAGTGTTTGCTGAGTCACTTCTGACTCATTGCTGAGTCAACAAGATAAACCCCATCTTGTCTGAACGGCTGCGGTTATTTCTAGGTTAAATCTAATGGCCTAAATGAATTCTAAAATCTATAAATAAGTGGGTAGACCCTAGACCTAAATCACTTGTAAAATTAGAGAAGCTACCGTCATGCTGCTGCCATGGAGTTCAGCATAGCCGTCACAAACTAAGAAGAGGAAGCCTAATCATCTACAACTAAATTCTTCTCAACAAAACAAATCAAAAGATTCTTTCTCTAATCCTCTTCTTTAAACTGTGAGTATGATGATTCTCACAAAACTATTACAAACTAATTTGACTCAGTTATGAATGGATCACAAGAAAGTGATGTGATTTGTAATTGTAAATTCTATATATTGTGGATCTCTTATTATGTTATTATGTTGTCGTATGATGTAAATTATATATGCTATGTCATGCTATGTTGTAAATTCTCTTATGCTATGTCGTGCTATGTTGAGAATCATGTCAAGCTATGTTATACTATCATACTATGCCATGTTATAAATCATGCTATATTATGTTGTAAAATCATGATGTTGTTGGAACATGCTTAAAGTTATGTTTTTTTAATTTAAATGGATCTTGTTTATGGGAATTTGCCTATTAGGTTAGGTGTACCCATAAACTTGAAACTATAATTAAATAAAACTTGATTATGGGAATTTGCCTATTGAGTTAGGTGTACCCATATAAAACCATGTTGTTAAAAAATTAGATGATGTTGATTCACACATGTTCATATGTAAGTTTATGAAAATTGATTGAGATCATATTAGGTGAATTTTGAACAAGTTGACACCTTTAGATCCATGACATGTATAATCTATGCAAGTTGGACATATGCAAGTTTCACCCCTTATTATGATTCATTTGGTCACATATACATGTTGTTATTATGATAATCTCTTTTATGCTATGAGTTAGGCTATTCGAGTCTAACATATATTTTGCGAATAAACGTTCAAACGTGGGGTAGGGGTAATATTAGGAATTAATAAATTGGGTGCAATTTTGTAAGATGTTGCATACCATGAATGAATGTCCATAATTGAGTCAATTATGGACATTGTTAAAAATTGGAAGTAATTAATAATTCAAGTAGGGAATTATAAAAATTGGGGGAAAGTGGATTATTATTAATAATCAATGCTTAGGACACGAGGTTGGACCCGTTTGTGATGTAAACCTGCCCGGACCCGCCCGGCAAATCCAGTAGTCACAAATGTCGGCCCAATGTGAGAGGTCCTAGGCCCAAACTAAAGCATAACAGTTGTAAAGACACGAGGTTAGACTCTTTTATGGTGTAAGACTGCCCGGACCCGCCCGGCAAATCCAGCTGCCATAAATGCCAGTCTAATGTGAGAGGTCTTTATGAGGTTATGGCCTTAATGAACTAAGAAATACTTAACCAGATAATCATGTAAGGTGGGACATGGGGGTTAAGTAGGTGCCTTGGGTGGCATGAAGAATCTGGTGGTTGCCTTTAGAGGCATTTGAAATACGATTAGACTTAACCAAACACACATGTAAATGAACATGACTAAGTGGGTTAAGTGGGATGGACTAATGGGGACAAGCTTAGGTGGAATGCTTGTGGTAAATAGTGGGGGCCCATTTCAACCAGTATCCCAAAACGTATCTTTGTGGACTCGACCCAAGTCGAGGACGGGACACGCATACTGGGTTTGACTATAAGAGGCCAAAACAGGGAGCGGTGGCAACGCAAGTCCAACGGGTTTCATATGCGTGTGTGGACCCGGGCTGGTAGGTAAGACGTTGTTGCATCGTGTAGGTATATGTCGTGCATGTCCGTTGTATCAGGTTGCCACTTTAGGGGAGTGATACACCCCACTGTGGGGCCAGCACGGGTATCTACGAGTTAGGGAGCCGATCGAATAATGGGAAGTAGGGTACACCTAGTGGAGATAGGGGCAGGCGGCACCTATGTAGTCAGCTAGGGGTACGTAAAGCCATTGGGAAAGTTTCTAAGTGAAGCTAAGTGGGATGAATCTTTAGGGTGACTGGTGTGGTGCAGTATAGTGTTTATCCTTTAGTATTTAGGAGCGCCTATAACGTTGCCTTTAGCGATTGTCTATGTCCTTAATCTGCTCTTCATAGACATTTTCTTGTTTTCCAGCTTATGCCTTAGTCCAGTTATTTTGGTAATAGTATTGTAGAATTATCATATTCACCAGACTTTATGTCTGACCCCCTCTTTTCCATCCTTTTTCTCCCTTCAGGTCTGCAGGTTGGGCCAAGTTCTAGTGGAGTCTAGTTGGATCGCTTATCTTCTGGAAAGCTTGGACTGCTGAAGTAAAGTCCAGCTTGTTATCTTTCTTTTTAATGGCTATTCATGTAATGGGATTATGTACTTGTTTTATCAAGATAGATATTGTACTTGACATTGAATGTGGTGTTATGATGTAATCAAACATGTTTTGACTTCTGCTACAATGAAATAAAGTTTTTGAATTTCCAAGTACTATTTTATATCTGTCTTGCTGTAATTTTACTGTTCTATATTCATTTAAAACCTCCATGGAAGTTAATGCATTCCCTTTGTGAGTGACATTAATGGACGTGGGGTGTTACACGTGGTATCAGAGCATAAGGTTACCAGAACAGATAAAAAAAATTTTTTAGAAAAATATTTTTTTTTCTAAAGTATTTTTGGAAGAAGTGCTTTCAAAAAAAAAACATGTTATTTAAAGAGAGTTTTTATGAAAAACATAATCCCAAATAGCCACATCCTTATCTTTATCTTTCGAATTCTCCATTTTGAATCTTTCCTTTTTCGTTTCAGCATGGCTGAAGATCTTAATCTCCCAGAAGATGTGACGATTCCAGGGTGGTTTAGGAGATACTTGGAGGCTAGGGCCACCACTGCAGGCCCAGCGGATACACCTCCACCCCTAGTTGCACCCATTCCTCCTCCTCCTCCTCCTCCTCCTCGTGTTGACACTTTTGCAAAGACGTGCAAGGAATTCAAGGCTATGGGAGGAAAAACTTTTCAAGGGACTGAGACGTTTGTGGAGGCCAGAGATTGGCTTAAGGAGACTGAGGAATTGTTGGATATCTTTGAAGTGGAAGATGGGAGGAAAGTCCGTTTAGCTGCTTGGTTAATGAAGGGAGAGGCCTCGTTTTGGTGGGAGGTCACTAACGGGGAACGTCCAGTTGATTCATGGGCGGATTTCAGACGAAGGTTTGAGGCAAAGTTTCTTTCAAGGGCAGAGGAGAACTTAAATATGGAAAAATTCCTGGCACTAAAGCAAGGGAGCTCATCTGTAAAGGAATATGTCAATAAATTTAATCAGTTAGCAAGGTTTGGCTTGGAGTTGGTGAACATACCAGAGAAGAAAGCTTTGAGGTTCGTTAGAGGCTTGAATGAACCGTTGCAAGGGTTGGCTATGACCCACATCCCTATGGGAGCCACCTTTGAAAAGCTAGTAGAAATGGCACTTATGCATGAGGATAAGGCAGTTGAAAAGAAAGGGGATCAGAAGAAACCCCAACAGCAAAATAAGAAGGGTGGTAAAAACAATAATGGCAAAGGGAAGAAGAAATGCTTCAATTGTGGGACGCCTGGCCATCTCAGCAAAGATTGTAGAAAGAAAAAGAAGACTGGTTGTTTTCATTGTGGAGATGCGGGACATTTAGTGAAGGACTGTCCAAAGAAGGGGCAGAGGGCAGGGTCTACCTCGGGAGGACAGGTGCAGGCTCTTATGGCACCAGGGCAGGCAAGGGGGCAAGTTCAGGCTATTGCGGCCCCACCGCTGCAAGAAAGAGGTAGAACAATTTCTGTTGAAAGCTTAGTTTTTCTGTTTGATCATCCTGTCCGTACCTTATTCGATTCTGGCGCATCTCATTCGTTTATCTCTGCATCATTAGTTGAATCACTGCACTTGAACACCAGTTTAGTAGAGGATCCCTTGGTCGTTTCAAATCCAATTGGGGGTTCGGCTCATTTGACCATGATATGTTTGGATTTGAAAATCTCTATACTTAGCGTTGAATTTAGATGTGATGCTTATGTATTGGGCTTCACGGGCTATGGGCTAATTTTAGGAATGGATTGGTTGTCTAGAAATAGGGCCATTCTTGATTGTGAAAGGAGAGTAGTTAGGCTTGTGACTCGCCTTGGTAATGCTCTCGACATCTTTTGTAATCCCATAAATTCTGTTATGCTAAGTTATCTTGAATCGCTTGACGCGTCTGTAGAGAACCTGCGATCGGTAGAAGTGGTTCGGGAATATCCGGATGTGTTTGAGGAGGTGAAGGGCTTACCTCAAAAGCGGGAGATAGACTTTCGAATTTATCTTGTGGATAATGCTAAACCCGTATCTTTGCCAGTGCGCCACATGGCTCCTCGTGAAAAGAGGGAACTCAATAAGCAAGTAAAGGAGTTGCTTGAGAAGGGGTTCATAAGACGTAGTATATCGGAGTGGGGTGCTCCAGTAGTTTTTGCCACAAAGGCGGATGGGTCTCTTAGACTTTGTATGGACTATAGAGAACTAAACAAGCTTACTAAAAAGAACCGACACCCACTGCCGAGGATTGACGATCTCTTTGATCAGTTAGTTGGCGCCTCAGTGTTTTCGCAGTTGGACTTAGCCACTGGCTTTCATCAACTGAGAGTGGCTGAGGATAGTATAGATAAGACTGCTTTTAGGACTCCTGACGGATTCTATGAATGGCTAGTGATGCCCTTTGGTTTGACAAACGCCCCTGCATATTTTGTTGATTTGATGAGTAGGGTGTTTAGGGAATACCTTAACAAATTCGTGGTAGTCTTTGTGGATGACATCTTAGTCTTTTCTAAGAATAAAGAAGAGCACTCCCTACATCTTAGGGAAGTGTTGGAAACCCTTCGAGCGCATAACCTTAAGGCAAAATTTTCTAAGTGTCACTTCTGGAGGAAGGAAGTATGGTTCTTAGGGCACGTGGTTTCCAAAGAAGGGATAGCAGTGGATCCCGCAAAGGTGGTGGCCATCCAAGATTGGAAGGTCCCTAAAAATGCAACCGAAGTAAGAAGTTTCTTGGGGTTGGCTGGCTATTATAGGAAGTTTATCAAAGACTTCACAAAAATATCAGCTCCATTAACACGGTTAACGAAGAAGAACCTGGTTTTTACGTGGGACAAAGATTGCGATGATGCGTTCCAACGTTTAAAGAGAGCCTTAACTTCAGCCCCAGTCTTAGTGCTGCCAGACGGGAATAAACCGTTTACCATCTATACTGATGCTTGTGGGACGGGACTTGGCGCGGTCCTCATGCAAGAGGGAAGAGTAATAGCCTATGGTGGAAGGCAGTTGAGGGTTCATGAAAAGAATTACCCCACGCATGACTTAGAGCTAGCCGCAATTGTTTTCGCGCTTAAGTCTTGGCGTCACTATCTTCTTGGTGAGAAATTCGAACTGTTCACTGACCACAAATCATTAAAATACTTATTCTCTCAGAAGGATTTGAATTTAAGGCAGCAACGGTGGATGGAATTCTTAGCCTCCTACGATTTTGAAATAGCATATACCCCGGGCAAGGGTAACGTGGTGGCAGACGCCTTAAGTAGGAAAAGGTTGTCCTTGAGTCCGTTGTTTGTTGAACGACAAAGCTTAGAATTCATCTCTATGTTTGACTTTAGACCCTCCGTTGACTTAGTACCCGGTCTGTTAGCATCCTTGGAGGTTAGACCTACACTTCTAGGACGGGTTGGTGAGGCATAGCGAGACGACCCACGGTTGGTTGAGATAGTAGAAAAGCTCAAAGGGGGGAGTCGTCAAGCCATCTTCGTAGGTATACCCTAGACGATAAGGGTTGGTTATGAAGGGATAATAGACTTTGTGTACCGCAAGACGAAGACTTAAGGAAGGCCATTCTTGATGATGCTCATCGCTAAAAAATGACCATTCATCCCGGCGGGGATAAGATGTACAAAGATATGAAGCGGGTTTTCTTTTGGGCCGGTATGAAAAAGGATGTGGCCGAGTACGTCGCTAGATGCTTGATGTGCCAACGAGTTAAAGCAGAACAAAAGAAACCCGGTGGGTTGCTTCACCCATTAGAAGTTCCACTATGGAAATGGGAAAGCATCTCAATGGATTTTGTGGATGGATTACCAAGATCAAGGAAGGGTAACACGGGGATTTGGGTTATAGTAGATAGACTTACTAAAAGCGCCCATTTTATTCCCGTGAAAAGTAAGAGGACTGCTCCGTGGTTGGCTTCTGTATACATTAAGGAGATAGTTCGTTTGCACGGTATTCCTTCTAGTATAGTAAGCGACCGTGACCCCATCTTTACTAGCGAATTTTGGAAGAGTTTACAAGAGGTGGTAGGGACCCAGCTATGTTTGAGCACCGCATATCATCCTCAGACAGACGGCCAGACCGAGAGGGTGAATCGCATTCTAGAGGATCTTTTAAGGCTTTGTATCCTAGACTTTGGGGGTACATGGGAAGAGCACCTTCCGTTAGTAGAATTCGCATATAATAATAGCTTTCAGTCTAGTATTGGCATGGCACCTTTCGAAGCTCTTTATGGAAGGCCTTGCCGTTCGCCTACATGTTGGTGGGAATCTACCGATAAAATCCTACTTGGGCCCGATATGGTTAGGGAAACCTCGGAGAAGATTGAGTTGATTCGAAGGAGGATGAAAGCAGAACAAGATAGGCAAAAATCGTATGCTGATAAGAGGAGGACAGATCTTGAGTTTGACATTGGGGACATGGTTTTTATCAAAGTATCTCCGTTACAGAATGTTGTTCGCTTTGGGTCTGTGGGGAAATTAGCACCAAGGTTTGTAGGGCCGTTTCCTGTAAAAAAACAGGATTGGGAAGATGGCATATAGGGTGGAGTTGCCTGAGAAACTTAGTGGAGTACACGACGTATTCCATGTATCACATTTGAGGAAGTGTTTGCACAAGACCGCGGAGGTGGTAGAGCCGAGCTTGCTTAAAGAGGTGGAAATAGAGCGTGATGCAACAATTAGACGAGCTCCTACATGCATTCTTGGGTCGGAGATCAAAAAGTTGAGGAATCGAGAGGTCAGACTGGTTAAAGTGCAATGGGGAAATGATGAGAGCAACGCAACTTGGGAGACAGAAGAGAAGATGCGTTCGTTGTACCCTTTTCTTTTTGAGGGTATGTCTTTTAATTTCTCCTTTATCGCTTAGCTTATCTTATCTTATCTTTAGTATGTCCTCTCATTAGTATCTTTGACCTTTAGTTAGGATAATCCTATGGTTGAAACATGTGTTTGAGACATGTTATGTATGATGGATGCAAAATGGATGCAAGTGTTTGCTAGTGGTTGCTCGTGGATGCATATATACACACACTTTAGGCACTAGATCGGCTCAGTCACTACATATTGCATATTGCATATATATGGATGTATTTAGTAAAATGGATGAACGATGGTTGTATTATCATGTGGATGTTGCATTCAGATGATGGTTGTGCACGCATATAGAAGTATTATGTAGCATTAAGAATCTTTTGCATACATAATGGATGCATGGCACGATCATAGTTGCATTAAGGAGGTCAACTGAATCAGTGGACCGCCTGATTTTGCATTAGATACGGACATATACACACACTGTGCATTTAAACATGAAAGCATTAGAAGTCTGTAAGGACAATGGATGCCTGTGTATGATGGATGAGTAGATGGACGTTTGGATGGTAGGATATACATTCTTCCAGACTTGAAGATTTCGGGGACGAAATCCTAAAAGGAGGGGAGATTGTAACACCCCGAATTTTCTATTAACACTAAAGTTGCTAAAATAATAATAAGTGTGTAGAAGAGGGGATGTATCTAATATGAATATAAAAATATTAATAAGTGTGTGAGAGAGGGGATGTATCTAATATGTATATAAAAACAATAATAAGTAAAGGGGGATGTATCTAATATGTACATTGTAGAAAATATATATATATTTATGACATGAATAGAAGTTTATTAATATGCTGAGTGTTTGCTGAGTCACTTCTGACTCATTGCTGAGTCAACAAGATAAACCCCATCTTGTCTGAACGGCTGCGGTTATTTCTAGGTTAAATCTAATGGCCTAAATGAATTCTAAAATCTATAAATAAGTGGGTAGACCCTAGACCTAAATCACTTGTAAAATTAGAGAAGCTACCGTCATGCTGCTGCCATGGAGTTCAGCATAGCCGTCACAAACTAAGAAGAGGAAGCCTAATCATCTACAACTAAATTCTTCTCAACAAAACAAATCAAAAGATTCTTTCTCTAATCCTCTTCTTTAAACTGTGAGTATGATGATTCTCACAAGACTATTACAAACTAATTTGACTCAGTTATGAATGGATCACAAGAAAGTGATGTGATTTGTAATTGTAAATTCTATATATTGTGGATCTCTTATTATGTTATTATGTTGTCGTATGATGTAAATTATATATGCTATGTCATGCTATGTTGTAAATTCTCTTATGCTATGTCGTGCTATGTTGAGAATCATGTCAAGCTATGTTATACTATCATACTATGCCATGTTATAAATCATGCTATATTATGTTGTAAAATCATGATGTTGTTGGAACATGCTTAAAGTTATGTTTTTTTAATTTAAATGGATCTTGTTTATGGGAATTTGCCTATTAGGTTAGGTGTACCCATAAACTTGAAACTATAATTAAATAAAACTTGATTATGGGAATTTGCCTATTGAGTTAGGTGTACCCATATAAAACCATGTTGTTAAAAAATTAGATGATGTTGATTCACACATGTTCATATGTAAGTTTATGAAAATTGATTGAGATCATATTAGGTGAATTTTGAACAAGTTGACACCTTTAGATCCATGACATGTATAATCTATGCAAGTTGGACATATGCAAGTTTCACCCCTTATTATGATTCATTTGGTCACATATACATGTTGTTATTATGATAATCTCTTTTATGCTATGAGTTAGGCTATTCGAGTCTAACATATATTTTGCGAATAAACGTTCAAACGTGGGGTAGGGGTAATATTAGGAATTAATAAATTGGGTGCAATTTTGTAAGATGTTGCATACCATGAATGAATGTCCATAATTGAGTCAATTATGGACATTGTTAAAAATTGGAAGTAATTAATAATTCAAGTAGGGAATTATAAAAATTGGGGGAAAGTGGATTATTATTAATAATCAATGCTTAGGACACGAGGTTGGACCCGTTTGTGATGTAAACCTGCCCGGACCCGCCCGGCAAATCCAGTAGTCACAAATGTCGGCCCAATGTGAGAGGTCCTAGGCCCAAACTAAAGCATAACAGTTGTAAAGACACGAGGTTAGACTCTTTTATGGTGTAAGACTGCCCGGACCCGCCCGGCAAATCCAGCTGCCATAAATGCCAGTCTAATGTGAGAGGTCTTTATGAGGTTATGGCCTTAATGAACTAAGAAATACTTAACCAGATAATCATGTAAGGTGGGACATGGGGGTTAAGTAGGTGCCTTGGGTGGCATGAAGAATCTGGTGGTTGCCTTTAGAGGCATTTGAAATACGATTAGACTTAACCAAACACACATGTAAATGAACATGACTAAGTGGGTTAAGTGGGATGGACTAATGGGGACAAGCTTAGGTGGAATGCTTGTGGTAAATAGTGGGGGCCCATTTCAACCAGTATCCCAAAACGTATCTTTGTGGACTCGACCCAAGTCGAGGACGGGACACGCATACTGGGTTTGACTATAAGAGGCCAAAACAGGGAGCGGTGGCAACGCAAGTCCAACGGGTTTCATATGCGTGTGTGGACCCGGGCTGGTAGGTAAGACGTTGTTGCATCGTGTAGGTATATGTCGTGCATGTCCGTTGTATCAGGTTGCCACTTTAGGGGAGTGATACACCCCACTGTGGGGCCAGCACGGGTATCTACGAGTTAGGGAGCCGATCGAATAATGGGAAGTAGGGTACACCTAGTGGAGATAGGGGCAGGCGGCACCTATGTAGTCAGCTAGGGGTACGTAAAGCCATTGGGAAAGTTTCTAAGTGAAGCTAAGTGGGATGAATCTTTAGGGTGACTGGTGTGGTGCAGTATAGTGTTTATCCTTTAGTATTTAGGAGCGCCTATAACGTTGCCTTTAGCGATTGTCTATGTCCTTAATCTGCTCTTCATAGACATTTTCTTGTTTTCCAGCTTATGCCTTAGTCCAGTTATTTTGGTAATAGTATTGTAGAATTATCATATTCACCAGACTTTATGTCTGACCCCCTCTTTTCCATCCTTTTTCTCCCTTCAGGTCTGCAGGTTGGGCCAAGTTCTAGTGGAGTCTAGTTGGATCGCTTATCTTCTGGAAAGCTTGGACTGCTGAAGTAAAGTCCAGCTTGTTATCTTTCTTTTTAATGGCTATTCATGTAATGGGATTATGTACTTGTTTTATCAAGATAGATATTGTACTTGACATTGAATGTGGTGTTATGATGTAATCAAACATGTTTTGACTTCTGCTACAATGAAATAAAGTTTTTGAATTTCCAAGTACTATTTTATATCTGTCTTGTTGTAATTTTACTATTCTATATTCACTTAAAACCTCCATGGAAGTTAATGCATTCCCTTTGTGAGTGACATTAATGGACGTGGGGTGTTACATGCCGTCTATGATTGATACTTACGATTTGAAGATATTTTATACAATATGCACTTAGAATAGTATCAAATGATTTGTTTTAAACGTATCAAGCATTCTTGGCTATTATAAGGGAAAAACCCTATCCTCCGGCTTGCGTTGCATTGTGTGATGGGACGTGGGTCTTATAACAGCTTCATTTTTCTTTATTTAGCATTGCACTGTTGTTTATGCACTGGTGTTCTTGGGAGGAAACCTGTTCCGTGTTATACGGCGTGGTCCCTTGATTTACCTTACTTTGAAAATAAAGATAAATAACTGTTTTAGTTCTCACACCAGTCACATGACTGACTTGGAGTTTATTGTTTTAACCTAAACTCTGGGTGCCCTTATCTTGATACGGGCAGCTAGTAGTTTTGGTTTTGCAGATTTTTATTCACAGGATCCTGGTTTACAGCTGGAACGATGCCCGGAAAGCTTTGTATCTGTATATCTCTTCTAGTTGTGTATTGTATTATTTTCCGCTGCTATGTAATTTATTGTAATCTCTGATAATTTGTGATGTATATTATTTATTCATACTCTGTATATTCTTGTATTCTGATGGAATTGTTGTAATAACAATGGAATGTTCTTCCGTCTGCGCTCTGATTTGTCTTGTCCTCACAGTAATTCGTTCTTTCTCATCTCTTCGGAGACCGGGGAAGTCTCGGGTCGCTTCATATTTATTTTAAAATAGCCAATTTATTCAAAACGACGCTTCGGGCCATAACGCGACCGTGGCGCTGTTTTTCTTCAGATTTGATTTACATATATCTTAAAATCTAACCGTTGGATCTTCACAAAATTTACATCATTGGAAAGATCTTTTCAAAACGAATCCAACGGTTCCAGTTTCGGGAAAATCCGACGGTCGGATCTCCCGGTATAATCGTTTGAAGTTTCGATTTCAAAATACGAACTGCAACGTCGTTATTCGATTAAATATAATTATATATATGTATATAATCGTTTCTGGCGCTGTTTTTCTTCGGATTTGAATTAAACATTCCAGACAATCCAACCGTTGGATTTTTACAAAGTTGGTGCCGTTGGAAAGATTTTTCCAAAGCGAACCCAACGGTTGCGATTTCAGGAAAATCCGATGGTCGGATCTCCCGGTATAATCGTTTGAAATCACGGTTTCAAAATACGAACTGCAGCATCGTTATTCAATATATTTTAATTCTATATATATATATATATATATATATATATATATATATATATATCGATTCTTCGATTTCAAAGCTATATTCTTTTCATACATTTGATAAAAATGATATTTTTATCTAATTGTCTTCTATTTCAACACTTCACTATATTTAACAATTCATGTATATAATAAAAATGTGATTTTTATTGTAAAACAGTTCATTTCAAAACACTATTATTTTATATAGTTCATATGGGTAATAAAAATAGGATTTTTATTTTAAAACAATTTCTTTCAAAACAAGATTATTTTATACAGTTCATATAGATGATAAAAATGTGATTTTTATTATAAAACAATTTATTTCAAAATATGAATACCATTCAACACATGAATTTCTATTCAATGAATGAATATCGATTCAACACATGAAGGTTTTCTATAGTTTATATATATAGATAAAAATGTGATTTTTATATTTAAAACACGAATATCATTCAACACATGAATTTCTAATCAACGAATGAATATCGATTCAACACATGAAGGTTTTCTATAGTTTATATATATAGGTAAAAATGTGATTTTTATATTTAAAACACGAATATCATTAAACACATGAATTTCTAATCAACGAATGAATATCGATTCAACACATGAAGGTTTTCTATAGTTTAAATATATAGATTAAAATGTGATTTTTATATTTAAAACACGAATACCATTCAACACATGAATTTCAATTCAACGAATGAATATCGATTCAACACATGAAGATTTTCTATAGTTTATATATATAGATAAAAATGTGATTTTTATATTTAAAACACGAATACCTTTCAACACATGAATTTCAATTCAACGAATGAATATCGATTCAACACATGAAGATTTTCTATAGTTTATATATATAGATAAAAATTTGATTTTTATATTTAAAACACGAATACCATTCAACACATGAATTTCAATTCAACGAATGAATATCGATTCAACACATGAAGATTTTCTGGGTCGTTACAATCTCCCCCACTTAAAACTTTTCGTCCCCGAAAAGGAACAAAGTCGAAAGCGGTTTGATTAATCAACTCTACGTTCGATCTGGCTTCAATTCTCCAACTTTTCAGTTTCTGAGAATTTTCAAATTCTTCAAAAATTTGGCTAACACCCAGAATTTTCGAAAAATTCCGCCATAACCTCCTTTGTACGGGGAGGGGTTTGGAAATTTATTGCGCCGTATTAGGTACCCAATAAATCCTAATAAGCTTACACATATTTATAGTGATATATTCTGGTGTTTACAGGGGAGCGTGTATTGATAATAACTCCAGAGAATAAATTCTCGTCACCCTGTCAAAGCCTGAGGGAGTGTGTATTTTAAATGCTCCAGAGGATAAATCCTCGTCACCTCGTCCCGTGTGGGAAATAAATAGTCCATGTGCCATATCTAATAACTAGAGAGACGTAATTATTGTCAACTCCAGACCCGTTTGGGTTTTTTTTTATTAATCTGGCAAGTTTATCGTTACAATTTAAATAGTCCATATCAGTCATCAGTTCAACCTGTAAAATATAGTCATCGCCATACAAGCCCCTCGCTCGTATGGTAAATCTTCCACCTCGTCACACAAGCTCCAAATCCTTATGTGGTATATGATGAAGTATGCCTATCTTCTGAAGTATGCCATGTAATGTAGTTCAAAATTAATTGTTACTATCCTATGGCGACATTTATTTTTACACACAGAATAACCAGCACTCTGCATCCAATGGCATTCACAGGAGTTGATATAATAATATTTCGCATCCACCTCATTAAGGTTTACCTATTTGTCGGGCATGCAAATAAAATCTTTACTCAACAGCTAATCCATTTACCTGTTCAAACATATATAATGCACAAGTATATATTTCTATCTATTTTCTAATCAGTTCAATGTGTGATATAATCGAATAAATTCTACCATTCAACCTCTTATTAATTAAATTAACTATCGTTTCAATAATTTAATTAATCTAATTTACTATCACACAACACAAACAGCAATCAAATTGACTTTAACTTTCCAAAAATATACTTTTATATATTCAAAAATTATATTTCTAAAACCAGACTATATATATAATCACAAATACGTTATTTAAAAACATAGTACGCTCGACTCGTTCTGAGGCACTTCTGACCCCATCTCTAATGAGTTGTTCTGATCCTGTTGTACTCGTACTAGGATATTACTGATCCTATCTGTATAGAGTTACCCGTCCTAGAACACTACTGGTTCTATTTCTGACGAGTTCGTCCATATGTTATATTCCAGAACTAAGCTCAACCAAAGCTCTGATACCACGTTGTGACGACCCCATTTCCCGTATAGACGAAGACAAGGGTTGTCTTTGGAATATAACACAGAAACAGATAATAGCAGAACAGAAATAAATAAATACACCAGATAATAAACAATAGAATATACTGGATAAGAGTAATCATCAGAGTTACACAGTATACAGGATCATACTTAGTACAAATACAGTTCAGCTATACATAAATGTCTACAGCGGAAAACAAACATAATGTACAATAGGAGCTGAACAGCATAAAAAGAGATAAATATAGAATCCATCTTCAGCTCCAGCTATCCAGAAAGAACCAGCTAAACCTGAATACAAGGCTGCCCGTGTAGAAAAGGGGCACCCGAGTTTGAAAGTTAAACAAACTACGAGTCAGTCATGGGACTGGTATGAGAAATCTACTCAATACATTTAATATATGGCTAATCACAGGACCACGCCACTTTCGTGGAAAGGGTTTCCTCCATTGGATTGCTAGTGCTTTAAAAACAAATCTTTCTTTTAAACATCGCAATGCTTTTTATAAAAATGAAGCCATTATAAGACTCAGTTCCCATCACACAAAGTAACGCAAACCGGAGGATAGAGTTTTTACCTTATAACGGCCAAAATATGCTTGATACGAATAAAACAAAGGCATTTGATATTATTGCTAGTGTTTATATGTTTTGAAAACAATTTCAAATCATAAACATCAATCATAGACGGCATTAATGCCCCATACCACTATGTCGCCATATATAGGTATACAATCAAAACCGCACAGTCACGTATTTGGAAAATTGGATTTCCATCATGAACCAAGGTAAAAGATAGTCCTTACCGAATTCGTGACTCTCTAGCCCGAGCCACAAGACCCAGAATCAGGTGGGCTATTGGAGCGACAGGGCCGGTCCACCGATGTGGATTAAAATGCCTGAACAATGCGTTTCCCCGCCCTATGGGTGTAAACGAGCCAACGAATGACTCCATCGGACCCGGATCGTCCGATCTAACCGAGGCGCCTCGCAACAACATCAACCACATAAGTCAAACTCGTTAGGGTGTGTAAAACCACTAACGCCACTTCTAACTAGAAAGAAACGCATGTCCTCCCTGAGGTCCTTTCTCCCTTTTCTGGTTCATACCGGGTGTGAGGCTCACGATTTCACGTTATACACAAAGCTACGCCACACAGGCGGTGCTTTGATCATCTCCACAAGACTTTGCTTTTCAACAGAAGCCCTGTTCATTTGCCACTTAGGCATGCCACACTAGCAATTCATGCCATGCGACTGATGTCCATCGATATACAACCTCTGAGCTCGTGCATTTCAGAGAAGGGCGTTAAGCAAAAGAATAAATTCTCCACCGCCAAACAGATGTATATTTAACAGAGATCAATCGACACAGAATAAAATCCAATGTCAGACACACAATCCATTTACAAGTCCGTTCTAGGTCTGAACGAAACAGGAGGCACTATAAACCTCGCAAACCCATCGATCGCCATGTACGTCTGGACGATCACCACTCATTATCCATATTTCGGGATGCCTCCCAATCAGGACCTCGGTTACCATCCAAATGAGGTGAAGATCTCCGGTCTTCGACCACCGTCTTCATCTTCGATTTCTTATTGTCGATTCAGTTATTCAGGATAGGATAAACCCGGTCTTTCTGAGCAACTCACGTATATAATAAACAAGTGCAACACTAACATAGACACGCATCATTTCAGTTCATTAGTCACTAACCGTCAATCAGTAAGAGAACGATTTCCCAAATATTAACCACGAAGGCCGAAACCAACATCAGATCAACACCTAGGAAACCATTCGACTTAGCCAACCTTCAGTTAATTTCTAAATTTCACAACCATATCGTTTATAATATTTTATAACGATTTATCACTATTTTTATTTATTTTAAAATAGCCAATTTATTCAAAACGACGCTTCAGGCCATAACGCGACCGTGGCGCTGTTTTTCTTCAGATTTGATTTACACATATCTGAAAATCTAACCATTCGATCTTCGCAAAATTTACATCATTAGAAAGATCTTTTCAAAACGAATCCAACGGTTCTAGTTTCGGGAAAATCCGACGGTCGGATCTCCCGGTATAATCGTTTGAAGTTTTGATTTCAAAATACGAACTGCAGCGTCGTTATTCAATTAAATATAATTATATATATATAATCGTTTCTGGCGCTGTTTTTCTACAGATTTGAATTAAACATTCCAGACAATCCAACCGTTGGATTTTTACAAAGTTGGTGCCGTTGGAAAGATTTTTCCAAAGCGAACCCAACGGTTGCGATTTCAGGAAAATCCGACGGTCGGATCTCCTGGTATAATCGTTTGAAATCAAGGTTTCAAAATACGAACTGCAGCATCGTTATTCGATATATTTTAATTCTATTTATATATATATATCGATTCTTCGATTTCAAAGCTATATTCTTTTCATACATTTGATAAAAATGATATTTTTATCTAACTGTCTTCTATTTCAACACTTCACTATATTTAACAATTCATGTATATAATAAAAATTTGATTTTTATTGTAAAACAGTTCATTTCAAAACACTATTATTTTATATAGTTCATATAGGTAATAAAAATAGGATTTTTATTTTAAAACAATTTCTTTCAAAATAAGATTATTTTATACAGTTCATATAGATGATAAAAATGTGATTTTTATTACGAAACAATTTATTTCAAAATATGAATACCATTCAACACATGAATTTCTATTCAACGAATGAATATTGATTCAACACATGAAGGTTTTCTATAGTTTATATATATAGATAAAAATGTGTTTTTTATATTTAAAACACGAAAATCATTCAACACATGAATTTCTAATCAACGAATGAATATCGATTCAACACATGAAGGTTTTCTATAGTTTATATATATAGATAAAAATGTGATTTTTATATTTAAAACACGAATATCATTCAGCACATGAATTTCTAATCAACGAATGAATATCGATTCAACACATGAAGATTTACTATAGTTTATATATATATATATATATATATATATATATATATATATATAGATAAAAATGTGATTTTTATATTTAAAACACGAAAACCATTCAATACATGAATTTCAATTCAACGAATGAATATCGATTCAACACATGAAGATTTTCTATAGTTTATATATATATAGATAAAAATGTGATTTTTATATTTAAAACACGAATACCTTTCAACACATGAATTTCAATTCAACGAATGAATATCGATTCAACACATGAAGATTTTATATAGTTTATATATATATAGATAAAAATGTGATTTTTATATTTAAAACACGAATACCATTCAACACATGAATTTCAATTCAACGAATGAATATCGATTCAACACATAAAGATTTTCTGGGTCGTTAGATCAATAAAACTCCACTTGGTTTTAATCTTCCCAAAAATCAATATTAATGATTGTTCAACTTGGTAAATCATATCCTGTCTTTAACTGGGTTAAAGAACCAATGTCATTTAAAACACGGTTCACTATAAACCCAAAATCACATCCCATTAATTATCGGGTTAAAGAACAAGTGTTATTTAAAACACCGTTCACGATAAACCCAAAAATCAATTCAAATTCAATTCCAATTAAATACCATTTAATTGGTACACTCCGTTAAATCTAAATAAAAAGATTTAATCTTTTTCTCAACTGGGTTTAAGAACAGTGTTAATGAAGACACCATTCACGACAAACCCATATCACATTTGATATTAAATACAAGGCTCTGAATAGAAAATATATCGGCTTATATTCAATATCAAATTCTACGACCAACAAACACCATATTGGAAATAACGATATAAATATATCTTTCAAATTTCCATAACAATATCTGTATAATCACGAAATCCAACATCGAAATATTCCAAAGACAATTTCGATTCAAATCCATTCCAATTCAATTATTGGAAATTCTGGTTACTTTTAAAACCCTTTTCAAGTTCAATTTATTTATTTCAAAAATAATTGATTTTAATTCTAGTTCAAAACTAGTTTATTTCGATAAAAAACTATTTTTATCTTTTCAAATATGGAGTTTTTCATCCCAATTCTTCACAAATAATTTCTTATGATTTTACACAAATTATTACTATTTTTAATAATTTTATCAAGGCCCGTACAGTCGAGTTCCATCAACGGCCATCGAACTGCACTTACAACGACCTTTTCCAAATATGATTTGGACATAATTCCAAATCCAAACATTAAATTTCTAATTTCTAATATTCCTTAGAAAGCTCTTTTCGATACGAACCCAACAGTTCTGGTTTTAGGAGAATCCGACGGTCGGATCTCCCGTAATATCCATTCGAAGTCAGTGGTCGAAATTTGAGAACTACTGCAGCGCGGCGCGTTCTATTCAGGCCATTCTGTACATATAATATATATATATATTATATATATATCATCGATTTCCTTTCAAAACGTATTTTATAAATCGTTTTAAATTCGTTTTCAAAACGATTTCAACTTCATATTAAATTTCTAATCAAAATTGAATATTCCATATCATTAATCTATAAATGATAATATTTTCAAAACGTTATATTTTGAAATCACTTCCTTTTTCTATATTCGTTATAAGAATGAATAAAATCGATATAAATATCATTCACGCCAAAATGGCGTCAATCTAATCAACACGGCTTTTATTCAACACATGAATGTTTTCTTCTATTCCACACATGAATATTTATTTTTATTCAACACATGAATATTTTATTTTTATTCAACACATGAATATTTTATTTCTATTCAACACATGAATATTTATTTCTGTTCAACACATGAATTTTCTTTCTATTCAACACATGAATGTTTATTCTATTCAACACATGAATATTTATTTTATTCAACACATGAATATTTTATTTTATTCAACACATGAATATTTTATTTTATTCAACACATGAATATTTATTTTTATTCAACACATAAATTTTTATTTTATAATATTCCTTATTTTCCAAATTGGAATGAGGCCCAATCAATTACCATATAATGTTAATTATATGGATTCCATACAACACATGTATATAATAGGCAACCATCATCCAAAGTGCACCACACAACTGCATAAGCATTAAATATAAATAATTAACGCTTACACAGTCTGTCAACCCATCGATTGACATACAACTAAACAATCAGGATTAATGTACGTCAATTATCATCCCAATACTCGTGTGGGGTTTCAAATCAACAAACACATATTTTTATTTGTGCAGTTGGGCAATGTGTAAAATTTATTGTCCCAATCAATATCAGTCAAATTAGCGTATATAAACAAATCGTCCGATTTATTTATTACTATCTATTTTATATACAAGTTAAAAATTATATTTTTAACAATAAAATATTTTCCACTATAAAATATTTTATTCCATTCCACATCACACAATAAAATTTCACAACACAGCAATCAAACAAACAAGTCATCCATGGTCCGTGGACAACGGGTGTCGGGTGCTACTAAGCACCGTCTGCATTCTAGTATATATTTCAAACTGGAAATAAAAATAAAAGTGAGGTGTTCTCAGCAAGAGCTAAACCAAACGCCGCGACTCTTCCTATGTAGAAAATCTTCGCCGTGCTTCCAACGAGACCTGTTACATGCGGTTTACATTGAAAATCACATTTTTTATTCGCTTCACATATAAAAATCCCATTTTTATCGAAGTAAAAATCATATTTTTACTTCACTAGTATATATATATATATATATATATATATATATATAAATCGCCTCCTTTATATAACCAAAATCATGTCTTTGTAAATCAAAATCATATTTTCTTTTCGCTCTTCAGATAATAAAGATCATAATTTTATTCTGTGTTTGCACATGTAAAAATCCTTCATGCATGTATAAAAATATAAACTTTTCAAAAATAAAAACATAATCTTTTCCTTTATAAAGTTCAAAGCTTTTCGTTGATAAAAATATATCCTTTTCACACTTTTAAAAATCTGAACTTTCTATAAATAAACATCATAGCTTTAATTATAAAAATTCGATCTTTTTATAAATAAAAATCACATCTTTAACTAAATAAAAAATCATTTTTTTAATTCTACGTTTTCTATAATTAAAACTGATTTAACTATGCTTTTATATAAAAACAAAATCAGGAAAAAGGGAAAAATTCACTTTGTATTAGATTTTGGAGGGAAGGAGGGCCCCACAGTCGGTGGATGGTCGGAGGGCGCGGAGGAGGGTGTTCGAGGTGTTGGTGGGTCGGAGCGGTCAAGGGGGGCTAGGGTTTCAGGCGACGGATGAGGGTCCAGGGTTTTGGGGCTCGCGTGAAACGAAGAGGAGAAAGAAGAGAGAGAAGAGGGAGGTGGAGAGAATACGGGGGTGGTCGGAGGAGCTCCGCCAGGTGCGGCGGCGGCCGATGCTGGGCGCGGCGCGGGGTGAGGGGCCCAAAGGCGACGGCGGCTAGGGTTTTTCTTTGATTTCGGCTACTTCGGGTTTCACTGAATGAGCTAAGGGAGGGAGGTTTATATATTATAATATATATACATATATTTAATTATTTTAAATTCTAAAAGCAACTTTTTATTTTCAACTCGAAATCGAACCCTCCAACAGTCGCCCATAGCTAATTATCCCCATTCTGAACACAATGGGATATGTATCGTATGCTGATTCGACTGTTTCGATCAGTTTTTGTCAAAATCAAAATATAAATCTATATATTGAATTTGAACGCGCATTTCAATTTACCAGGGACACATATGGACTCTAAAAATTCCCGAAAAATATTTTCTAGCTTCATATTGACGATACGGTCCTAAAAACTAATTTCATCGAATTCTGAGACCGTTTGAAAAATGACCATTTTCCAGTCGATTAAAATCAACTGTAACTGGTCAAACGCGTTTTCCTTTACCACGCTCACATATTGATCCCAAAAATAACGAATTTTGAAACCTAGCAATTACTTGACATCCCAGATCCAAAAAAAGTGGTTTCGTCGAAAATAGAGGTCATTTGCAAAATTTCCATTTTTAAGGGCCAGAATTCCATAGCGACTATTCTGAATTTTCAACTGGACGTAACTTTTGACTCCCGCTATGAAATTTTGATTTCTCGGATACGTTGGAAATATATTCTCAATTAGATTCTAATATTTTAGTTTCGCCAAAATCCAGTTTATTTTGAATCCTACACATTCATTTGAAATTCGAAATCGAAATTTCAAACTACCACGCCATTTTCAATTCCTTTTATAATTATAAATAATTATTTATATTCTAACGTCGATTCAAATAAATATATACGTTCTAGTTCTATTCAAAATAAATCTCGTCATTATTATTTAAAATAATTCATTTTAAATATTCAAAATTCACTAAAATTGCCAAAATAAAAATCTTAAATTGGCTCGGATTTCCGGGTTATTACAATCTCCCCTACTTAAACTTTTTGTCCCCAAAAAGGAACGAAGCTGAAAGTTGTTTAACAAACCAACTCAACTTCCATTATTTTCTTTACGGCTTAAGTTCTTCAACTTTTCAGTTTCTAAGAACTTTTCAAATTTTTCAAAAATTTTGATAACACCCTAAATTTTAGAAAAATTTCGCCATAACCTCCCCTGCACCGGGAGCTTCGGGATATTCCAAATAGCCTCCCATGGCCCTCAACAATCCAAAAAGCAAAAGAAACAGCCAAGCGGCTAGCCAGCCGGCTCATAAAATCATCCAAACCCAATAAATTTGTAAACATGTACCTATTTGTCGTGCAAACAATTTAATTCTTCTTCTCTAGCCTCCTTGCTATGACTTGTTCAATGTAAGAACATGTACAAGCATGCAAATGCGATAAATTTTCAATACAATTCAATATTTGGTACAATTTGGCTAAATGGTTCAAATTCTAATTAAACAAACAACACAATCAGCAATCAAATTGTTGAATAGCTCTTCAAATTCATAATTTTAATACATAGTCCAAAAATCAGATTTTTTTAATGCCAATTCACAACAATAAGCCCTATCTAGTTTTGGTTCTCACACCAGTAAATTGGAAATATATAGAAATCCCACTTTCGTCACTCGAACATAAATTCTGATGATGATCGATCAATCATCAGAATCATCTCCGGATGACTAGAGTGTGGTTCTATATCTATCCAGTATATTAAAACTTCAAATACACGTGGATCAGACGTATACGCAAAATCTTTATATACTGGACTGTCCAAATTCAATACAAAATAGATAATCAAATACGAATAATTGATTTAAATTTTCAAACAAAATTGTTTTCATTTAAAAAAATATACTCTTCACACTCGTTCTGGGATACTTCTAATCACATCTCTAACGAGTCATTCCCATTGGATATTGCTAATCCAATTTCTGATGAATTCTTTCATTTTGTTCTAACGTGTCTTGTTCTCCGATCTCTGTAAACCAAAGTTCTTATACCCACGGAGTTAAGAAAATCAGAAACTAGCTGGAGATTACTTAAGTTGAATGGTTTCTTGGGTATTGATCTGATGTTGGTTTCGGCCTTCGGGGTTATTACTTAGGGAATTATTCACTTGCTAATTTATGGTTAAAGGCTGATGAAATAGAATGTGATTTTGGGTTTATTGTGAACCGTGTTTTAAATGACATTGGTTCTGAAACGACCCGAATTTCCAAACTCTTTGAGTCGATTAATAACACCACACGTCCAACCCAAATTGCACAGAAACACGAATCATTATTAGAAAGAAGTTAGAGGATGAGAAATAGAAAGAAAGAAATATTAGAATAGAAGAAAAACGAAGATCACAAACTCACAGCGGAATGAATAAAATATATTGGACAACATAACTTTTGAAATACAAATTAGTAACTGTATATACATACCATCATCAGAGCACAACAGTTATTCCTGGAACAGTTATAAACTCTTGTTTCCAGATACAACATAGTACACAGCGGAAAATATGATAGTCTAATGCACACTGATGAAGCCTCCTGCTTCGAACACCTCCAAGTGAATCTGTAACATCTCGTCTACTTGACTGCCCGTACAAATTTGGGCACCCAAGAGTTTAGGGAAAACAAAACAAAATAAACTATGGGTCAGTCATGGGACTGGTGTGAGTAAACTCCAACCATTTGTTTAACTTTCAAAATCCTTTCGAAAGAAATGATAATCATAAGACCGATCCACACATAAACATGGAGGGCTTTTACCATATGATAACCCAAAACATTTTTATATCAAAATCTGGTGATATTATAATAGTGTCTAAATCAAATAAATAACCATCTAGCGGAACGCTTGCATCTCACGCTCCATATTTAATATAAATTCAAAAACCGCAAGGCGCTTATTGGAGATTCCAACATGACAAGTTATGGGACCACCTTCCGATAGTGTACCTCTAGAGACGAATACATTGGGTTTAACAAGAACGTATTGCAACCCGGCCCGCACATGACCGACCACTCATTTCGCTTGAGTGTATCGAATGCATATCCCCAACGATTGGGATCAACAACCGTTTCCCAAAAGGGGCAGCATCGATAGATTTAAAGAAGTAAATGTTATTTCTCTAGATAAGTGATTATACATCCTAATGGGAGCGACCCACATAGCCATGTTGCCTGCCCGATTTTTGTCAATTCCCGGTTGTGAGGCTTGAGGTTTGAATTAACAGAACAGCCCTTGCATTTTTCTCCGTCTTCATAATCTTTTCAACATAAGTTGATTCGTAACGCTTATGCCAATACGGAGTGGTTTTCAGATATTAAATCTGATCCCGGTCTCTCCATATTGACAACGGAGGTATAAAATAAATCAAAACTTTGATAGTCGGTGATTTAACTATCAAAGAAACGTCCATACAATCAACAGTCCTATTTCCAATTGGAAATTCTACCGATCAAGCATCAAACAACACTGGGCCCCTTTAAATCAATTCCTGATTATATTATTATTTCAAATTCCAGTTTTCCTATCTTTCATATCCTTTTGAAGCTCGATTTCCCCCTCAGTTCTTTGAAAAAAAACATTTTCAATAAGTAATTTCTTTATTCGGGAAAATATCTCTTTTCCCCATTTAGAAAACATTTATATATATATATATATATATATATATATATTAGCGAATCCTTATTTTCTATATTAAGAAAATATGCCGCATTAATATTGGAAAATATTTTCAAATTCTCTTTCTTGATTACTCGTTGACCAATTCATTTCATTTTCTATACATACAAAATATTTCTCATTTTATTGGGAAAACATTTCAAATTCTTTTAAATTAACACGATGTTATAAACGTCATTATTATAACTTAAACGATTAACCAATTATTAACTAACCATAATGTTAACCAATCTTCACTATCGAACCTTAACCATTTCTCCATCAATCATGAAGTCAATCAAGTTGAGGTATAATTACCTCTCAGACCTTAATTGAACAACATTCTTAACTTCAAAATAGTCATAACTCACAGCTCCATCGCTTACGCGACTTTTGGATTTAATCTAAGAGCACACCTCTTTTACAGAAAAATGTTGATTATAACGATAGCGTTATAATCGTTATTTCCAAAAATTTGATTTATAAAACATTTCTTTCAATGACAACGCTACAATCGCAGTTTAGCTTTTATTATAATAGCAACAATAAAATCGCTGTTAAAAACATTTGGGATAACAGTAGCATTATTATCGTTATTTAGATTTACAAAAACATATATTATAACAACAGCACTATAATCACTGTTTAGATTTACAAAACAGATATCATAACAACAGCGCTATAATCGCTGTTTTAAATAAAGTACCGTGTACGACGCACATGCCTCCGTTGTTCATTTATAAACTCTGTTTATTTTAAATAATTCAGGTTCTCCTTTAAATGTATTTACAAGCTATACGTTCTTTAACTTCTGAAATTAACTCAATTTGATTTCTATAAATCCCTTTTATATATATTTGCCAACTTCTTGCTTTAAACTATTATTCTTTTAACCATAAATGTATTCCTTTTATACATATAATCAGACCATTTTTATTTTTACTTAAAAGTAACATCTTAACCCCATTCTACTTATAACCCTTATTCAGAATTTTTCCATGCTAATCTCACTCTTTTATTCTAAGCATTTAAAACCTTTCTTTAAAACTTTCCTCTATAATTTGCTAAATTCAAATCCATTTCCAAATATTGGTTTCAAAACCGATATTCACTTTCCAATATACGTTCATATTTGAACTTATATTTTTAATTTATCTAATGATTAACAATCCACTTAATTTATATTTTTATTTATAACATTCTATTGATTTACCCAATTTGAACAGATTTCTATTTTCAACTCAATTAAAAAGAAATTATTTCTAATTTGGAAAAAAACTCCATTTTTAAAATTCAAATTTCCTCTTTCACATTCGATGATATTTTACGGTATCTAAAATATCAGGTTCCTAATGCCATGGTAAACCCAACACACATATTCAACCATGGATTATATAGCACAACATATATCACAATCAAATAAAAACAGTAAATAAAATGTTGAGGAATCCAGTTGGATCCCTCCAACCTGTTTCCCTGCATCCATAGATGTTAATCAGCACCAATAATATTACTTCACCTCAGTATGAAATATCAGAACTAATAATTGATCAACGATGTAATCATATCAACCAATTTTGTTGACTATTCAACCAAGCAACCGTCACACAGTATAAAATTACTGTAAATAAATTTAAAGCTCGTTTATATAAAAATATGAACGAGTCAGAGTTAGTGAGTTTACTCACCTCGGTTTGCAGTTGACGGATCTGCTTTTGTTTTCATTTAAAATCAAACAGACGTTTGATTTGATCACGAAGCTCCAGTAGCTCTGTTCTCATTCATATTAGTTCCACAATGACGACTTTGTCGCAATAATTCCATTGTGACCAGTCACGTTCAATTCTGTTTACGAACACAATAGCTATAGTGATTTATAATTTTGTTCAAATTATAATTATTTAAAAATTATTATTATTGTCAGTAAACTTATAATTACCACTATTACCAATTATAAGCTGTGATCAAGGATTTTAACTTCCTCCTCTTCCCGTAACCATTCAAAGCCGTTCATGCTCCTTACCCAAATGATACCGTGAACTCAAAACTCCTTTGTTAACTTCACTAACCCACAAATTAATGCTTAGCAATTTCACCAATCAGCGGTTATGCAGGCTCCGTCCTCTAACCCTTCTTCTTTGGTGAAAACCATTTTCGTCCCATGTAGTCGACCAACATGATTTTCAGCGCCCCTCTTTCCCTCATACCCAGCATTCCAACTTCCATCAAGCAGTAGAAAAATCGCGTGTCCCTCCTTCCAACACCAGTCAACATAGTACCAACCCCCACATATACAGTAAAACGTATATGAACATGCAACAGGACCAAACTCATCCAAGCCTCCACCGAGTTGCGTCCTCTCCCTCCCCGTACTAATCTAGGCAACAGTAGGGACGCAAAGATGCCCAGAAATGCCTCGAAACCCATGCAACATGCTAAATCCACGCAACAAACACACACGTTGACACAACAAAAAGCTTCGGGCTTCTATATGCAAGACGCAACAAAGGGTCGCGACCTCCAAGTGACCAAAGAGAAGGTCACTGCTTGGACTAGACTCGGTATAGAGCCACACGGAACTACCAGGTAAAGCACACGCTGGAGATTGATTAGAAGTAGAAGATGGTGTAGTATTTCGTTTAGATGGGAAGCTTGAATGAGGCTAAAAGTAGAGGAGTTATTATCTTGCGTAGCAAAATTATGGGAGATAAGATGCGATAGGTGTACAGGAGAAAATCATCAGGCGAGGTCATCAACAACAAAAGAGTAGTTGCCATTTCAGACTCCTTGATTGCGTCGAAGTCCATGGCTTCCATTCTCCTGCAAAAAGGCAGTAGCTTGCATATTTATTTTTATTCTTTTTTTTCGATCATGGTTTATTTTGGATCTGAGAACGAGATATGACGAGAAGAGAACAGTATTTAAAGAAGAAATAGCTTGGGGAGAACGGGAGGCAGTAGCGTGAGGGGAACGGTTCCTATTGGCTTGGCAGGCACGGTTAGCAATGGTTTGGCGAACACGAAATTGAAAAGTCGTGGAGAACACGCTTTTAAAGCTTTTGGGGCAAGGTGTAAATATATTCCTATTATTCTAAGGATGCGTGAAAATTTAGACCAGGTATGCTGGAAAAATACAAGTGTACTAAGCTGATATTTTTTTTCAAACTGAAAGAGATGAATAGATTCTTTTGTGTGTTTTGATGATAAGGTAAAGTTCTGTCCAGAAATAAAGAATTTCTGGTTAGATTTGCAAAGGTTGTAAACACATTTTTTTATTTAGTATGAAGAGTCGGAACTTTTGACTAAACCTTCCTGGTGCGGACAGTGATAAAAATATAATTGTGATAAACATTGCTTCACGATCCCAAAAATATAATAATATCGGTAGTTTAACTTATATTATGAAACACCAAAATATTGATATAGGGTGAAAAATATTCCAAATAAAAAGTTGTGTATTTAATTAATTAAAAATTATAGTAAAATTCTATAAATTAAATTATAACTACGCCTCAGAAGAACCTTGTCCAAATTCATAACCAATATTTAAATATATTAAATAAACCATTATCGTCTATATGTGATTCCATAGCGACTTTCTGAAAATTTGATTTGGACATAACTTCTTATTCCCGCTATGAAATCTGGATTTTTCACATTCGTTGGAAAGATATTTTCAAATAGATTCAAATATTTCTTGTTTCACTAAAATCTGATTTATATTGAATCTTGTACATTCATTTAAAATTTGAAATCGAATTTTCAAACTACCGCGCCCTTTTGAACTCGTTTTAATTATATTATAAATTACATGTTTAAAACTTCCTTTTAATAAATAAATTCCTATATATAATTCAAATAAAATATTTAAAACAAATTTAAATATTCAGAATTTAACGGCTAAAAATCCGGGTCGTTACATTCCTTCCCCCTTAAAATAATTTCGTCCTCGAAATTGCTAAGGTAGGAAAAGATGCTACATACCCTATTAACTAGGCCCAGAATTCCTTTTTGTTCAATTCTTAACTTCAGTTTAACTGGACCAATTTATTTCAATTAAAATATTAATTTATTCTTACTAACGAAAATTTTCGAAAATTCTGAAAATTTTCTAACACTTTAAATTCTGAAATTTTTTGGTAGCATCTCCTCTGCACGGCTCAATCGGTACAACCACAACTCGCTTTTCTAGGCCTTCTCCAATCCAAAAGAAAATCAAAAGGCCAAGCGGCTTGCTTATAGGCTCAAAAAATCATCAAACCCAAGTAATATTGTAAACATGCACCTTTTTGTCGGGCATAATTCTATCTCTTGCATTTGCTTCCATACAATATCTGCTCAGCATACATATATATCCATTTTTGGTTGGTTTCAAATCAATCCAAATTTCGGTTCTTAAATCTCTAATCAACTTCTGATTAGTTCCCTTTTGTTCACTAATCCAAACTGAGTTTTGTGTTCAAAAATCAACCCCTTATCCTGCTTGAGTTCAATTCCATCACACTTTAATCCCAAACAACAGCATCCAATATCTATTCAACTTGTTTATACATAGGTCGAATTCATATTAACAATTCGAATATCAAACATCTCTCTTTATTTAATTTCATTGGAATTATTTTTAATTCGATCCAATTTTATTTAACTGGACCCAAGTTAAATTCCAATCTATTTGATACAATTTCAACTTTTAACTTAAGTTAAATTTTATTTATTCGATTTACTTATACCATTTTAATTTATTTAACTTATAATGGTTAAATAGAAATTTAGAATTCAAATTTCCGGCTTTTATTTCAAATTCCCTTGAAATAGTATATATACATGTATCCATAACCATTTGCAAAACCAAACTTTTGAATATTTAAAATAACTTATCCTTTCGAACAAATTTCCCATTAACGAACTATTATGGTAGCAATCCGTCACTCGTAAACTTAAAAATGAATACCGATAATGTCGCGACTCATTATCAGAATTATTTTCTCGCCACTAGAGTGATTTCAGTGCTTAATCACTTTTAAAATCCATTTAAAACCATTTTTATCCAAAAGTACTTTAAAGTAATATTATATTATTTTATAATATTTCAGAAAACATTTTCAAAACACCCGGAATTCCAATTCTGGTTTGAATTTAATCTTTTTTTATCTCATTTGTATACCTTATCCGTATACAAATTATATAATCATTTCAATATTTCATAATTCCATTTGATTTCAGTAATAATCAACACATTCATATATAATAATTCAAAAATTATTCCCTTTTATACCAAATACTTTTTGGGCAAAATTATATAATTTACCCATTTTTAAAACAATACTGTATCGAACTACTTTGTTCGAGAGTTTAGAAACACCTACCGATACAGTTGTACATCTTATATCGACCAGATTTCATAAACCACTCAACAAACCAATCAACACAATATAAAACAATTTTGTATTCAATATACAAATACGCGCTCATATATATACACTCAAACTCAATCTAGGGTATTTACTAACCCCATCTCTATTGAGTTACGCCACAGAGCCAAGGTTAACACTCAACCTTCAGCTCTGATACCAAATGAAACGACCCGAATTTCCGTACTCTTCGAGTCGACTAATAACACTGCACTCCAACCAAAATTTCACAGAAACATGAATCATTATTAGAAATAAGTTAGGGGATGAGAAATAGAAAGAAAGAAATATTAGAATAGAAGAAAAACGAAGATCACAAACTCACAGCGGAATGAATAAAATATATTAAAATATATTAGATAACATAACTTTTGAAATACAAATTAGTAACTGTATATACATGCCATCATCAGAGCACAACAGTTATCCCTGGAACAGTTATAAACTCTTGTTTCCAGATACAACATAGTACACAGCGGAAAACATGATAGTCTAATGCCAACTGATGAAGCCTCCTGCTTCGAGCACCTCCAAGTGAATCTGTAACATCCCAGCTACTTGACTGCCCGTACAAATTTGGGCACCCAAGAGTTTAGGGAAAACAAAACAAAATAAACTATGGGTCAGTCATGGGACTGGTGTGAGTAAACTCCAACCATTTGTTTAACTTTCAAAATCCTTTCGAAAGAAATGATAATCGTAAGACCGATCCACATATAAACACGGAGGGCTATTACCTTACGATAACCCAAAACATTTTTATATCAAAATCTGGTGATATTATAATAGTGTCTAAATCAAATAAATAAACATCTAGCGTGTAACACCCCGTATTTCAGTTAATGCTAAGATTCACTAATTGCAGAATAAATAATCTCAAATATGAGAATTGGGGGAAACGGGCTGCGTCATTGCGTTCGTCTCGGAAAAATACGCAGAATAGAGTCCGAAATTTTGTAAATCGGAGTCCGTATGGCCCAGTTATGGCCCAATGAAGTTTGCAGGAAATTCAAAGCTAAAAACAGATTTAAAAATTCAAATTCAGATTTTAAAATAGAACCAGCGGGGCCAGGTGGGAAAGTTCCCGCCCTAGCCATGTCGACAGGGCTGTCGACAGGCCTGTCGACTGGGGGGTCGACTTGCCTGTCGACTTGCCTGTCGACACGGCGTGTCGAGCCAGAGGGCCTGGGTGCACCAGGTCTGGTTTTCTGGCTAGGGCTGGGCTGGGTTCTAGAGATTTCCTAAATCTGACGGACCTAATCTAACCTAGGGTTAATCCTATGGTCTAAAACACACCCTAATCCTATAAATACACCCTAATGCAAGCCTAATCCATACTAAAAATAGAAATGATGCCATCATGCCGCCAAAATCAAACCTAAGAGGAGCCTCCACTAGTTTATGAAGGAAGTTGCAAGCTAATCAACCTCTAATCATCATCTTCTTCATATTTAGCAACTAGTTCTACTTCATAAGTTTGCTAATCTTGGTTTTGGTGAGTTCCTATGCCTTTAGCAAGTAATTGCTAAACTAATTAGGATAGGATATTAGGAGGCTATGGATGTAAATGTGGATTATGCAAGTTGTGGTTGTCATATGTTATAAGTTCATATGTAAACTTGCCTCTTTTTATGATATGATGTGTTATGTAAGATCATTTGCAAGTTTTATGCAAGTTCTTATGCAAATCATATGCAAGTTAGTCTCTTTTTATGATATGATGTGTTATGTAAGATCATATGCAAGTTTTATGCAAGTTCTTATGCAAATCATATGCAAGTTAGTCTCTTTTTATGATATGCATAACATATGCAAGTTTGCCTTTGTGATATGACATGATATATGCAAGTTCATGTGCAAGTTAGTCTCTTTTTATGATATGCATAACATATGCAAGTTTGCCTTTGTGATATGACATGATATATGCAAGTTCATGTGCAAGTTAGTCTCTTTTTATGATATGCATAACATATGCAAGTTTGCCTTTGAGATATGACATGGTATGCAAGTTCATATGCAAGTTTTATGCAAGTTCATATGCAAGTTTTATGCAAGTTCATTTGCAAGTTTTATGCAAGTTTATATGCAAGTTCATTTGCAAGTTTTATGCAAGTTCATATGCAAGTTTTATGCAAGTTTATATACAAACTCATATGCAAGTTTGTCTCTTTTTATGATGTGCATAACATATGCAAAGTTGTCCCTATGAATGACGGGTTATATAAAAGAATTACGTGGGAAACGATGGGGTTAATATGCATGATTATAAAAAGGTGTAAAGTTGTTATGATTAAGCATAACATAAAATGAATGGACATAATTTGGGAATTTACCTATTAAGTTAGGTCTACCCACATTATGGAGTTGGGAATTTACCTATTAAGTTAGGTCTACCCATACTATGGAATTGGGAATTTACCTATTGAGTTAGGTCTACCCATATTCTTAAAAATGTGTAATTAATTAGGGATAATTAATTATGGGGGGGTGATTAATTAGGTGTAATTAATCAACTAAGACACGAGGTTGGACCCTTTTGTAGCGGAAGTCTGCCCGGAACCGACCGGCCATCCAGCAGCTACAAATGATTGGCCCAATGTGAGAGGTCTTAGTCATGAATTAGATACGTGATTAAAGCAAAGACACGAGGTTAGACCCTTTTTATGACAGAAGTCTGCCCGGAACCAACCGGCATATCCAGCAGTCATAAAAGATGGTCTAATGTGAGAGGTCTTTATGAGGTCATGATCTTAATTATTAATTAAGAAACACTTAACCATATTAGCATGTAGAGGGACATGAGGGGTTAAGTGGGTGCCTTGGGTGGCATGTGGAAATCTAGTGGTTGCCTTGGGTGGCAATAGAAAATACGATTAGAATACTTAACCAAAGTGGAACATGTAATTAAAACATGATTAAAGGGTTAAGTGGTATGCACTAGAAATGACAAGCTTAGGTGGGTAGCTTGCGGGGGCCCATTTCAACCAATATCCCAAACGTATCTTAGTGGGCTCGACTCTAGTCGAGTGACGGGACACGCATATTGGGCTTGACTATAAGAGGCCAAAACGGGTTAGCGGTGGCAACGCAAGTCCAACGGGCTTCATATGCGTGTATGGACCCGGGCTGGTAGGTAAGACGTTGTTGCATCGTGTAGGTATAAGCCGTGCACCATTGATTGTATCGGGTTGCCACTTTGGGGAGTGATACACCCCACTGTGGGGCCAGCACGGGTATCTACGGTAGGGAGCCGATCGCTTAGGAGTAGTGGGTACACCTAGTGGAGATAGGGGCAGACGGCACCTATGTAGTGAGCTAGGGGTACACGAAACTACTGGGTAAATTTTCTAAGTCCTTGGGAGGGATCAACCTTTTAGTAGGAATGACTGGTGTGGTGCAGTGTAGTAATTATCCTTGGGTGGGTAAATGCGTCTTTATCGTTATCTTAGTTCACTCTAAGTCTGATTGGCTACTGAGTGTAGTCATTTATCCCCAGTCACACCGTACAAAGTTATATCATATCCTTATTACTTTAATGATTACATTGTTAAAGTTATAGGACTCGCTCAGACTTATGTCTGACCCCGTTGTTTTTATCTTTTTCCCAACCCTCAGGTTCTCAGAGTGGGCCCAGCACGAGTGGGCTTTGATCAGGCTGCTTTTATTTCTCTCTTGGAGCTTGGACCCTAGATGTAGAGCTCAGTTTTCCCTTTTCTTCTATGGCTATCAGTTCATGTACTGGGATTATGTATTTTTATTTAGCAGGATGGATATTTGTACTTGACTTCTATTATGGTTTTGTGATGTAACCAGACATGTTTTATTTTCCGCTGCAATTTAAATGATGTTTTAAATTTTCAAAGTATTACTTATATCTGTCTTGCTGTAATTACTCTGTTCTATATTCACTCAAATACTCCACCGATGTTATGGCATTCCCTTAGAGAGTGATCGTAGCGGGCGTGGGGTGTTACATAGCGTAACGCTTGCATCTCATGCTCCATATATAATATAAATTCAAAAACCGCAAGGCGCTTATTGGAGATTGGATTTCCAACATGACAAGGTATGGGACCACCTTCCGATAGTGTACCTCTAGAGACGAATACACTGGGTTCAACAAGAACGTCTTGCAACCCAACCCACACATGACCGACCACTCATTTCGCTTGAGTGTATCGAATGTATATCACCAACGATTGGGATCAGCAACCGTTTCCCGAAAGGGACAGCATCGACAGATTTAAAGAAGCAAATGGAATTTCTCTAGATAGGTGATTATACATCCTAATCGAAGTGACCCACATAGCCATGCTGCCTGCCCGATTTTTTTCAATTCCCGGTTATGAGGCTTGAGGTTTGAATTAACAGAACATCCCTTGCATTTTTCTCCGTCTTCATAATCTTTTCAACATAGGTTTATTTTTAACGCTTATGCTAATACGGAGTGGTTTTCAAATATTAAATCTGATCCCGGTCTCTCCATATTGACAACAGAGGTATAAAATAAATCAAAACTTTGATAGTCGGTGATTTAAATATCAAAGAAACATCCATATAATCAACGGTCCTATTTCCAATTGGAAATTCTACCGATCAAGCATCAAACAACACTGGGCCTCTTTAAATCAATTCCTGATTATATTATTATTTCAAATTCTTGTTTCCCTATCTTTTGTATCCTTTTGAAGCTCGATTTTCCTCTCAATTCTTTGAAAAAAACATTTCCAATAAGTAATTTCTTTATTCGGGAAAATATCTCTTTTCCCCATTTGGAAAATATTTCTATATATATATATATATATATATATATATATATATATATATATATATTAGTGAATCCTTATTTTCTATATTCAGAAAATATGCTGCATTAATATTGGAAAATATTTCCAAATTCTCTTTCTTAATTCCTCATTGACCAATTCATTTCATTTTCTATACATAGAAAATATTTCTCATTTTATTGGGAAAACATTTCAAATTCTTTTAAATTAACACGATGTTATAAACGTCGTTATTATAACTTAAACCATTAAACAATTATTAACTAACCATAATGTTAACCAATCTTCACTATCAAACCTTAACCACTTCTCTATCAATCATGAAGTCAATCAAGTTGGGATATAATTACCTCTCAGACCTTAATTGAACAACATTCTTAACTTCGAAGTAGTCATAACTCACAGCTTCATCGCTTATGCGACTTTTGGATTTAATCTAAGAGCCCACTTCTTTTACAAAAATATTGATTATAACGATAGCGTTATAATTATTGTTTCCAAATATTTGATTTATTAAACATTTCTTTCAATGACAGCGTTACAATCGCTGTTTAGCTTTTATTATAATAGCAACAATAAAATCGCTGTTAAAAACATTTGGGATAACAGTAGCATTATAATCGTTATTTAGATTTACAAAAACATATATTATAACAACAACACTATAATCATTGTTTAAATATACAAACAAATATCATAACAACAACGCTATAATCACTGTTTTAAATAAAGTACCGTGTACGACACACATGCCTCCGTTGTTCATTTATAAACTCTGTTTATTTTAAACAATTCAGGTTCTACTTTAAATGTATTTACAAGCTATACGTTCTTTAACTTCTGAAATTAACTCAATTTGATTTCTCTAAATCCCTTTTATATATATTTGCCAACTTCTTGCTTTAAACTATTATTCTTTTAACCATAAATGTATTTTTGTATACATATAATCAAACCATTTTGATTTTTACTCAAAAGTAATATCTTAACCCCATTCTACTTGTAACCCTTATTCAGAATTTTTCCATACTAATCTCACTCTTTTATTCTAAGCATTTAAAACCTTTCTTTAAAACTTTCCTCTATAATTTGCTAAATTCAAATCCATTTCCAAATATTGGTTTCAAAACCGATATTCACTTTCCAATGTACGTTCATATTTGAAATTATATTTTTAATTTATCCAATGATTAACAATCCACTTAATTTATATGTTTATTTATAACATTTTCTTGATTTACCCAATTTGAACAGATTTCTATTTTCAACTCAATTAAAAAGAAATTATTTCTAATTTGGAAATAAACTAAATTTTTTAAATTCAAATTTCCTCTTTCACATTCGTTGATATTTTACGGTATCTAAAATATCAGGTTCCTAAGGCCAGGGAAAACCCAACTCACATATTCAACCATAGATTATATAGCACATCATATATCAAAATCAAATAAAATCAGTAAGTAAAATGTTGAGGAATCTAGTTGGATCCGTCCAACATGTTTCCCTGCATCCACAGATGTTAATTAGCACCAATAATATTACTTCACCTCAATATGAAATATCAGAACTAATAATCGATCAACGATGTAATCATATCAACCAATTTTATCGACTATTCAACCAAGCAACCATCACACAGTATAAAATTATTGTTAATAAATTTAAAGCTCATTTATATAAAAATATAAACGAGTCAGAGTTAGTGAGATTACTCACCTCGGTTTGCAGTTGACATATCTGCTTTTGTTTTTGTTTAAAATCAAACAGACGTTTGATTTGATCACAAAGCTCCAGTAGCTCTATTCTCATCCATATCAGTTCCACAACGACGACTTTGTCGCAATAATTCCTACGTGACCAGTCACGTTCAATTCTGTTTAAGAACACAATAGCTATAGTGATTTATAATTTTGTTCAAATTATAATTATTTAAAAATTATTATTATTGTCGGTAAACTTATAATTACCACTATTAAGCAGTGATCAAGGATTTTAACTTCCTCCTCTTCCCATAACCATTCAAGCCGTTCCTACTCCTTACCCAAACAATACCATGAACTCAAAACTTCTTTGTTAACTTCAGTAACCCACAAATTAATATTAGCAATTTCACTAATCAGCGGATATACAGGCTCCATCCTCTAACCCTTCTTCTTTGGTGAAAACCATTTTCTTTCAATGTAGTCGATCAACATGATTTTCAGTGCCCCTCTTTCCTTCGTACTCAGCATTCCAACTTCCATCAAGCAGTACAAAAATCGTGTGTTCCTCCTTCCAACACCAGTCAACATAGCACCAACCCCCACATATACTGTAAAACGCAAATGAAGATGCAACAGGACCGAACTCATCCGAGCCTCCACCGAGTTGCGTCCTCGCCCTCCCCGTACTGTTCCAAGCAACAGTAGCGGTGCAAAGATGCCCAGAAATGCCTCGAAACCCATGGCAACATGCTATATCCACACTACAAACACACACGTTGACACAACAAAAAGCTTCGGGCTTCTATATGCAAGACGCAACAAAGGGCCGCGACCTCCAAGTGACCAAAGAGAAGGTCACTACTTGGACCAGACTCGGTATAGAGCCGCAAGGAACTTCCAGGTAAAGCACACACTAGAGATTGCTTAGGAGGAGAAGATGGTGTAGTAGTTCGTTTAGATGGGAAGCTTGGATGAGGCTAAAAGTAGAGGAGATATTATCTTGCATGGCAAAATTATGGGAGATAAGATGCGACAAGTGTAGGGAAGAAAAGCATCAGGCTAGGTCATCAACAACAAAAGAGTAGTCGCCATTTCAGACTCCTTGATTGCATCGAAGTCCGTGGCTTCCATTCTCCTGCAAAAAGGCAATAGCTCGCATGTTTTTTTTTCGATCACGGTTTGTTTTGGATCTGAGAACGAGATATGACGAGAAGAGAATAGTATTTAAAGAAGAAATAGCTCGGGGATCACGGGAGGCAGTAGCGTGAGGGGAACGGTTCCTATTGGCTTGGCAGGCACGGTTAGCAATGGTTTGGCGAACACGAAATTGAAGAGTCGTGGAGAACACGCTTTTGAAGCTTTTGGGGCAAGGTGTAAATATATTCCTATTATTCTAAGGATGCGTGAAAATTTAGGCTAGGCATGTGCGGGAAAAATACAAGTGTACTAAGCAGATATTTTTTTTTCAAATTGAAAGATATGAATAGATTCTTTTGTGTGTTTTGATGATAAGGTAAAGTTCTGTCCAGAAATAACGAATTTCAGTTAGATTTGCAAAGGTTGTAAACACATTTTTTTATATAGTATAAAGAGTCGGAACTTTTGACTAAACCTTCCTGCTGCGGTCAGTGATAAAAATACAATTTTTACGAGCAATGCTTCACGATCCCAAAAATATAATAATATCGGTAGTTTATCTTATATTATGAAACACCAAAATATTGATATAGGGTGCAAAATATTCCAAATTAAAAGTTGTGTATTTAATTAATTAAAAATTACAGTAAAATTCTAAAAATTAAATTATAACTACGCCTCAAAAGAACCTTGTCCAAATTCATAACCAATATTTAAATATATTAAATAAACTGTTATTGTAACACCCCGAATTTCACTTAAAATTAATGTTTAGTAATTAAAGAATAATTGATCTCAGACGTGAGAAATAAGGGAAACGGGCTGCGCATTGTGTTCGTCTCGGAATTCTGGTTGAGATAGAGTCCGAGTTTGCGTGATTTGGACTTCGTATGAAGAAGTTATGGCCATCCGAAGTTTCAGAAAATTCAAAACAGATTTAAAATATTCAAATTTCAAATTTCAGAAGAGGCGGGAAAATTCCCGCTAGACAGAGGGTGTCGACACTAGGGTCGACATGGGTGTCGACCCCCCCCCCCCCCCAAGGGGTCGACCCATGTGTCGACCCCCCCTGTCGGCCAGTTGGCCTGGGTGCAATCTGAAGGGGTTTGGGCTATGTTTTGGGGCTTATGACGAAATCTGACGGCTCTAACCTAATCTAGGGTTAATCTAAGGGCCTAAACTACATCCTAATTCTATAAATACACCCTAAGACTACCCTAATTCATACTAAAAATAGATACAACGTCGTTATGCCGTCAAAATGCAACTTGAAGGAGCCTCCATCAAATTGTAGAAGAAGATAGCTTCCCAAATCAACTTCTAATCAACTCTAGCAACTTAATCTTCTTCATAGGAGTGCTAATCAACAAGTTGTGAGTTTCTTTGCCTTTAGAAAGCAATTGCTAAACTAATTATGATAGGATATAACGAGGTTATGGTTATGTATGTGGATCAATGCAAGTTATGTTATCATATGCTATGTGTTCATGATGTTATGCAAGTTATGCAAGTCATATGCTATGTGTTCATGATGTTATGCAAGTTATGCACGTCATATGCTATGTGTTCATGCAAGTCATATGCTATGAGTTCATGATGCTAGTTATGCAAGTTTTATGCTATGTGTTCATGATGCTAGTTATGCAAATCACTATGATAAACATTGATCCATTATGACACCATGTTATGCAAGTTTGGTGTTTGATTATATGCAAGTTCATATATGACATGTTATGCAAGTTTGGTGTTTGATTATATGCAAGTTCATATATGACATGTTATGCAAGTTTGGTGTTTGATTATATGCAAGTAACATGTGCAAGTTTACACCTTTGTATGATATGCATACATATGCAAGTTAACCCCTTTATGTGTCATACATACATTTGCAAGTTTACCCCTTTGTATGACATAAGTAACTTATGCAAGTTACCCTCTTTATGACATATGTGATTCATGCAAGTTTGGGTTGATTATTTATGCTAGTTGGGTTTGATGCCATGGTCATATATGCATGTTGACACCTTTAAAACCCATGTTGATGCTAATGTTATGCAAGTTGAACCCATTGTGTTTGTGATGAATCTTCCCCTTTAAGTATGTCATATCAACGTATTACGTGGGGAACGATGGGGTTAATATTCATGTTAATGAAATGGTGTGAAGTTGGTATGATTATGCATACCATAAAGTGGATGGAAATAATTGAGTCAATTGTGTACATCGTTAAATTTGTAATTAATTAGGGATAATTAATACAAATTATGGGGGTGATTAATTAGGTGTAATTAATCGACTAAGACACGAGGTTGGACCCTTTTGTAGCATAAGACTGCCCGGAACCGACCGGCAAATCCAGCGGCTACAAATGATTGGCCCAATGTGAGAGTTCTTAGGCATAAACTAAATACGTGACAAGTGTAAAGACACGAGGTTAGACTCTGTTATGGCATAAGGCTGCCCGGAACCGACCGGTAAATCCAGCTGCCATAAAAGACAGTCTAATGTGAGAGGTATCTACAAAGGTTACGCTCTTAATCAATTAAGAAACACTTAACCAGATAATCATGTAGTGGGGCATGAGGGGTTAAGTGGGTGCCTTGGGTGGCATGTGGAAATCAAGTAAGTGCCTTGGGTGTCATGTGGAAATCTAGTGGGTTGCCTTGGGTGGAAATAGAAAATACGATTATAATACTTAACCAAGTGGAAACATGTAATTAAACATGATTAAAGGGTTAAGTGGGATGCACTAGAAAAAGGGACAAGCTTAGGTGGGTAGCTTGTGGGGGCCCATCTCAACCAGTAACCCATATGTATCTTATTGGGCTCGACCCATGTCGAGGACGGGACACGCGTACTGGGCTTGACTATAAGAGGCCAACACGGGTTAGCGGTGGCAACGCAAGTCCAACGGGTTTCATATGCGTGTGTGGACCTGGGCTGGTAGGTAAGACGTTATTGCATCGTGTAGGTATAAGCCGTGCACCGTTGATTGTATCGGGTTGCCACTTTGGGGAGTGATACACTCCACTGTAGGGCCAGCATGGGTATCTACGGTAGGGAGCCGATCGCTTGGGGAGTAGTGGGTACACCTAGCGGAGATAGGGGCAGACGGCACCTATGTAGTCAGCTAGGGGTACACGAAACTACTGGTTAAATTTTCTAAGTCCTTGGGTGGGATCAACCTTTAAATAGGAATGACTGGTGTGGTGCAGTGTAGTAATTACCCTTGGGTGGGTAGATGCGTCTTTACCGTTATCTTAGTTCATCCTATGTCTAGTTGGTTGCTTAGTGTAGTCATTTATCCCCAGTCATCACCGTACCAAGTTTATATCATACCCTTATTACTTTAATGATTGTATTGTTAAAGTTATAGGGCTTACTCAGACTTATGTCTGACCCCGTTGTTTTTATCTTTTTCCCAACCCTCAGGTTCTCAGAGTGGGCCTAGCACTAGTGGGCTTTGACCAGATTGCTTTATCTATCTTTTGGAGCTTGGACCGCGATGTAAAGCCCAGCTTATCTTTTCTATTATGGCTATTAGTTATGTAGTGGGATTATGTACTTATGTTTTATCAGGATGGATATTTAGTACTTGACTCTTGTTTTAGTTGGTTTTGATATGTAACCAAACATGTTTATCTTCTGCTGCAATGAAATGATGTTTTAAATTTCAAGTATTATTTATATCTGTCTTGTTGTAATTTTTCTGTTCTATATTCACTTAAAATACTCCACCGAAGTTAAGGCATTCCCTTAGTGAGTGACCTTAGCGGGTGTGGGGTGTTACACGTGGTATCAGAGATGAAGGTTACCAGAACAGATAAAATTTTTAGAAAACTATTTTTCTAAAAACATTTTTGGAAGAAGTATTTTCAAAAACATGTCTTTTAAGAGAAAAGTTTTTGAAAGAAAAGCATAATCCCCATTAGCCATATCTTTATCTTTCGAATTCTCCGTTTTGAATCTTTCCTTTTTCGTTTCAGCATGGCTGAGGATCTTAACTTTCCGGAGGGTGTGACGATACCAGTATGGTATAGGAGATTGATGGAGGCTAGGGCCGCCACTGCGGGTCCAGCAAATGTTCCTCCACCAACAGTAGCACCCGATCTTCCTCCCCCTCCTCCTCCTCGAGCGGATACTTTTGCTAAGACTTGCAAGGAATTTAAGGCTATGGGAGGGAAACCTTTTCAAGGATTAGAAACTTTTGTGGAAGCTAGAGATTGGCTCAAGGAAGTAGAAGAGTTGATAGATATCTTTGAGATGGAAGAAGGAAAGAAAGTCAAGTTAGCTGCTTGGTTAATGAAGGGAGAGGCCTCATTCTGGTGGGAGGTCACTAATGGAGAACGCCCTGTTGACTCTTGGGCGGATTTCAGACAAAGGTTTGTGGCAAAGTTTCTCTTAAGGGCGGAAGAAAATCTATATATGGAAAGGTTCTTGACTCTAAAGCAAGGAAACCTATCAGTGAAGGAATATGTCAACAAGTTTAATCAATTGGCAAGGTTTGGCATAGACATGGTGAATACACCAGAGAAGAAGGCTTTGAGGTTCGTTAAAGGCTTGAATGAACCGTTGCATGGATTGGCTATGACTCACATCCCTATGGGGGCCACCTTTGAGAAGCTAGTAGACATGGCACTCATGCATGAGGAAGAGAAGGGTCCCAATGCTAATAAGGCACCCGAGAAGAAAGGAGATCAGAAGAGACCTCAACAGCAACAGCAAAACAAGGGTGGGAAAGGCAACGGTGGCAAGGGAAAGAAGAAGTGCTTCAATTGCGGGACACCAGGCCACCTAAGCAAAGATTGTCGGAAGAAGAAGAAGACTGGCTGCTTCCACTGTGGCGAAGCAGGGCATCTAGTGAAGGACTGCCCTAAGAAGGGGCAAAGGACGGGATCTACCTCAGGGGGACAGGTGCAAGCTCCTATGGCACCAGGTCAGGCAAGGGGGCAAGTTCAGGCTCTCGCGGTTCCACCGATTCAGGAAAGAGGTAGAACTATTTCCGTTGAAAGTCTGGTTTTTCTGTTTGATCATCCTGTCTGTACTTTGTTTGACTCTGGCGCATCGCATTCGTTTATCTCATCATCATTAGTTGAGTCACTGCACTTAGACACCAGTCTAGTAGATGATCCCTTGGTTGTTTCAAACCCAATTGGGGCCTCCACTTATTTGTCCATGATATGTTTGGGTTTGAAGATTTCTATACTTAGCGTTGAGTTTAGATGTGATGCTTTTGTTTTGGGCTTCACGGGCTATGGGTTGATTTTGGGCGTGGACTGGTTATCCAATAATGGTGCCATTCTTGATTGTGAAAGGAGAGTTGTTAGGCTCATGACCCGCTTGGGTAACACTCTCGAGATCTCTTGTAATCCCATGGATTATGTTATGCTAAGTTATCTTGAATCGCTTGACGCTTCGGTCGAGAGTTTGCGATCTGTTAGAGTGGTCCGGGAGTACTCGGATGTGTTTGAGGAGGTGAAGGGCTTACCTCCGAAGCGGGAGATAGACTTCCGAATATATCTGGTGGACAATGCTAAACCAGTATCTTTACTAGTGCGCCACATGGATCCTCGTGAGAGGAGGGAACTCCATAAGCAAGTAGGGGAGTTGCTTGAGAAGGGGTTCATAAGACGAAGTATATCAGAGTGGGGTGCTCCAGTAGTTTTTGCCACGAAGGCGGATGGGTCCCTCAGACTTTGTGTAGACTATAGAGAACTCAACAAGCTCACAAAGAAGAATAGACACCCATTGCCGAGGATTGATGATCTCTTTGATCAGTTGGTTGGCGCCTCAGTGTTTTCGCAGTTGGACTTGGCCACGGGGTTTCATCAGTTGAGAGTGGCTGAGGATAGCATAGACAAGACTGCCTTTAGGACTCTGGATGGTTTCTATGAGTGGCTTGTGATGCCATTTGGTTTGACGAACGCCCCTGCATTCTTTGTTGATTTGATGAGTAGGGTGTTCAGGGAGTACCATAATAAGTTCGTGGTGGTCTTTGTGGATGACATCTTAGTCTTTTCTAAGAGTGAAGAAGAGCATGTCCTACGTCTTAGGGAAGTGTTGGAGACTCTTCGAGCGCATAGCCTTAAGGCTAAATTCTTTAAATGTCACTTTTGTAGGAAGGAAGTGCAGTTCTTGGGGCACGTGGTCTCCAAGGAAGGGATAGCTGTGGATCCCGCGAAGGTAGTGTCCATCCAAGATTGGATGGTTCCGAAGAATGCTACCGAGGTGAGGAGTTTCTTGGGGTTGGCTGGCTACTATAGGAAGTTTATCAAGGACTTCGCGAAGATATCAGCCCCATTAACTCGCTTGACAAAGAAGAATCTAGTCTTCAGATGGGACGTAGATTGCGATGATGCGTTCCAACGGTTAAAGAGAGCTTTAACCACAGCTCCAGTCTTAATGTTTCCAGATGGGAGTAAGCCATTTGTTGTTTATACCGATGCTTGTGGGACAGGACTAGGCGCGGTCTTAATGCAAGAGGGAAGGGTAATAGCCTATGGGGGAAGGCATTTGAGAAAGCATGAGAAAAATTACCCTACCCATGATTTAGAGTTGGCCGCTATTGTTTTTGCGCTTAAGACTTGGCGCCATTATCTTCTTGGAGAGAGGTTCGAATTGTTCACTGACCACAAATCATTGAAGTACTTGTTTTCTCAGAAGGATTTGAACTTGAGAGAGCAAAGGTGGATGGAGTTCTTAGCATCCTATGATTTCGAGATAGCGTACACCCCTGGCAAGGGTAACGTGGTGGCAGACGCCTTAAGCAGAAAAAGGTTGTCCTTGAGTCCATTGTTCGTGGAACGACGAAGCTTGG